>ML986593.1:244225-288865 GCA_010094045.1 Lojkania enalia
CCTTAAACTAGGTATTTAGGTTCCCCTTTCTTAGTTGTATCTTAAGTATCTAGTATCGAGCCTGTAGCTGTATACTACACTCAGCTTTACTTAAATAAAGATACTTTTTAAGGGTCTGTAGTTAATTATACGCAGTCTTATAGTCTATAATTAGATAGATATATTAAGCTGCTATCGTCCTCGATATCTCCTACGTGAATTCCCTAAGAGCTTTCTCTTTCTACAGCTACCGCGCCTTACTATAGCTATACGTCCTATACTAGGCTTTATATCTTACTAATTCTTAATCAGTTAGATCTATAATATCTACTTTAGTATCTACTACCTTAGTATTACTATCTATCCTATAGAAATCTCCAAACTATTTCTTAATTAGCTTCTCAGTATCTAGTTAAAGAACTAGCTTCTTACTAAGGTCTAGGTCTATATATTTCTAGAGTTAGTTCTAGTCTATACTATCCTTCTACAGAAATAGCTACTATATCTAGTATTCTAGCTTATTAAGAATAACCGTAGCTTTAGTAATAAATAGGTCTAATTCTATTATCTTTTTAATATACTATATCGCGTTAATCTATTAAGGTCTCTACTATAACTAGTTCTAAGCTCTCTAGCTTCCTAGCTAGCCTAGCAATATTGAGGTAACTAAAATCTTAATAAACGAGATATAATTAACTAAGCTTATATTAATCAGCTCTAGTCTATTTATATAGAATATAGT
The DNA here is from genome assembly GCA_010094045.1 of Lojkania enalia. Taxonomy (NCBI): domain Eukaryota; kingdom Fungi; phylum Ascomycota; class Dothideomycetes; order Pleosporales; genus Lojkania; species Lojkania enalia. The sequence continues at coordinate 244,947 of ML986593.1, forward strand.
AGTAGTTAAAGAGCTTCTGGGCTTATAACTGTTAGAGCTAACTAACTCTAATAAGAATTAGAAAACTATATCTATTAACTAGAAATGCGAGATATACTATATATATATCCCTAGACCTGCTAAGGAGCTAACTATAAATAGCTTAACCGTAATAATAATAGATTATATATAATTCTAAGCCTTCTTAATATTAGCCTTTATAGTTTCCTAGGCTATATATATACGAGTTACTAGAGCTAAAGTATTCTTACAATTTAATTTATCTGTTATAATAATAGAATTAACAGAATATTTCTAATCCTAACTCTAATAGGGCTTAGATCTATATAGGATCTAATATAGGGATATTCTAATAGTTATATAGGGTAGAGTTACTTATACTCAGTCGATTATAGGTAATAGAAAACTCTAGTTATTCTAGTAGAAGGATATAAAAGGGCGCAGTCTCTAATTAATATACTTATTTATAATCTCTATCTATCTATTAGTTTCTTTATAATAAGTAGTAGATAGTTTAATCTTTACGCCTAAAATACGGTAGAATTTAGACTAGAAACTAGATATAAACTAAGATCCTCGGTCTAAAATAATAGTTTTAGGCGTATAGCTAAAGCAGTATACCTATTAAATAAATAATTCGGCTATTCCCCTTACGTTAATTATATAATAGTAGGAGATAGATACTACTTATTTAGATAGGCGATCGATTACTACTATAATTTAATTATATCTAGACTTATCTATAGGAAAATCCTTAAAATTAATATATAAGTACTATATTAGTTAATTTAGTATAAGAAGTAAGTAGATAAAACTTAGAGTTTAGGTTTATATTAGATAAGTTTTATAGTATAAGATGTAATTCTATATATATTGTTTACAAGTAGCCTTTATACCCTTCTAATAGTACTTCTAGGATAGTAACTAATAGGTTTTAGTAGTACTTAGGTATATGGAGGATACTTAGTTATAAGCCTCTTATATAAGTCGTATATAAAGGCCTAAATCTAATAGAATATATAAGTAATTATTATAGAAGAGTAGTTTATTCTCTATCTAATACTTATAGGATAGAAGTATACGTTCCTATATAAAAGAGGCTCGGTTTTCCTATAGTAATATGTTAATCAACTCTAGAGAGTCTAGTAATATAACCTACTTCTAGCCTTTAATAACGTTTAGTATAGCCGCTTAAGTTATTATTTAAGTAATATAGAACTAAGCTAATTTAGTATTAATTTGGGGGTAAAGTTAATACAGTCTAAATAGGACTCTTAACCAGTTATTAGTTTAAACTATTTTTAAGTTTTCTATATCTTATTTATAATAACTAAGGATATCTATTCTAGTATTATTCTTACCTAGGGTGTATTCGATTTAGAACTAATACTAAGCTAATTCTTTAGTCTAATAAACTTAATAAGTATTAAGTACCTTTATAGTTATAAAATATTCGAGTAAGTAATAATCGGTATATACTAAAGTCCTAGTAGCTACTAAAATAAGTTTTACCCTCTATTACTTAAATGCAGTAATAATTACAAATAGTTTCTTATTATAAATCTCCCAGTTTAGTTCTAAACTAGATAGAACCTTACTATAGAATGTTATAGAGTACTATTTTCTATTAGAATATTTCTATAATAGTACTCTTATAATTATTCTATTAGAAGTATTAGTTTCTATTTTTATTTCTAACGTAGGGTTAAAGTAGTAGAAAGTAGATATACTTAACAGGGCTGACTTTAATTTCTTAAAGGTAATATTACATTCTAAAGTCTATATAAAAGAGGTTATAGGGTTCTATAGTACGATAATTAGCTTTATAATACGCGAGAATTCTGGTATAAACTATTAGTAGAATCTAGTAAAACCTAAGAAGGATTTTACACCTATTATAGTAGTAGGTAGCTACTAGTTGCGTAGTACTTCCACCTTCTCTAAATTAACCTTAAGACCTTTATTTAAGAGGATATAGCTAAGATATTTAGTTCGGGTAATATAGAATTTACTCTTCTTAATATTAACTTATAACCCTGCTTAACGTAATCTCTTAAGAACTTTCTTAATATAGATAGTATATGTCGCCTTATCTTTAGAGTAGATAAGAATATTATCTAGGTAAATAATATAGAAGTTATCTAGGTAGTTAATTAGTATATTATTTATATAGTACTAGTAAGTTGCTAGACTATTATATAATTTAAAAGGTAGAACTTTATACTTATAGATTCCGTATCGAGTCTAAAAGGTAGTATATTCTTTAGAACTAGAGTCTATTCTAATCTTATTAAAGGCTGTACGAATATTAAACTTAGTAAAAATTACTACTTTAGTAGGCCTAGATAAGAGTTTATCTATATATAGTATTAGATATATATTCTTATAGATAAGAATATTAAGTTTATAATAATCTATACAGATATATAGGTTGCTATTAGGTTTATAGACGTAAAGGATTAGAAATATAAAGGAGTTCTAACTCTACTTAATATACCTATACTATAGATTATCTATAATATACTTCTTAGTTGCTTCCAGCTCCTTAATATTCTACTTATATAACAGGCTATAACTATTAGAGAGAGGTTTTATAAAAACAATCTTATAATTATAAGAGTAGTATTCCGGTAATTAATAAGCTGTAGTTTTACTAAATATATCTTAATATTTATAGTATTTAGATAGTAATTAGAGATTTACTAGTACTTTATTTTCAGCCTTATCTTTTAGCTCTAGGGCTTACTTATCTTTAATCAGCCGCTTAATTTCGTATAGAGATATAGAGAAAAACTCGTTCTCTTTCCTCTTTATATTAAAGTAGAAAATATTAGCTAAGATAAGAGTAATAATAGGAGAATAGACTTTCTTTAGATTGGGTTCGGACTTTATTTTATACGGGCGTATAAGAGCTTTAAGCTTATTTAAACTATAGGCTATAAGAGACTAATATAGTTTTAGTAGTCTTAGTAAACCCTTAATATAATAGATAGTTAGACTGTAGAACTACTAATACTAGTCCTTTTCCTATAGAGCGTCGCGTTACTGGATATCTAGCTCTACTTCCTTATTACGTACTAGCTAAGTTAATTATATAAGAAGAGAAGGTAAAGGATTATAAGTAGTAGGATATTTAAAGGGCTATATAATCCGATTCTTATCTATATCTAGTAGGAGTTGAAAATAATATAACTATTTAATACTAATAATATAATCCTAAATACCTAGATCTATAATAATAAATAGGTAGTTTTAAATAGTTCTTCTATTAATTCGCAGGTATAAATAGATATACTAATTAACTAGAGTTTAGATTTAATCCTAAAAACCTTTAATAGTAATTTTAAAGGGTAAATACTATATTAATATATATAAGGCTTAGAAGAGTAATCTAGCTACTATAAAATTAAAGAATAGGAAGTCTTAGGTACTAGTATTAATAAGGGCGTTTAGTTGTATACCAACGCCTTTTAAATATAGAATAGTAGGAATTTAAAAGTACTTTCCTCTAAATAAATATAATAAATTAATATTTAATAAGTTATACTTGCTTAAGTTTAGGATAGAGAGTTTTCTTAGATATCTCTATTTCCCACCTAAGAACTATCTAGGTAGTACTTATTTACGTCTAAGAACTCTTTTTCCTTAATCTCTTTTTATTTAACCTCTATCTTTTATACTCTAAAGACTGTATATTTATTTATAAAGTATTCTAGTTTACTATAATTATAGTAATTATTTAGGGTTGTATACCTTTTAGGTGTAGAAGTTTTACTAGATTATTAGGGAGCGATCGTAATAGAATAAGATATTAATACTAGAGTAGATTAGAATAGTATTAGATTATAGGTTACCTTAAATAAACTCTTAGAAACCTTCTAGTATTAATCTAAATTTATTTTAGCTGTAACTTATAGGCTAGCAGTTTATTCTAGAAGGTTAGAAATACTCCTCCTTTCTATATTATAGGCTGTTAAGTAGGCGACTATAGTATTAAAGAAGCCTTTCTATATAAGCTTAAAGCTAAGGTTTAGTATCCTTAAGCTGGAGAGAATCTTATTCTATAAGTAGAAGAACTACTTAGATTAAGGTACGGATCCCCTAATAGCTGTACTAATAAAGCGAGCTTTAAAAGTTGGGAACGCTTCTCTCTTATTTATCTTTAGGACCTAAAACGTCTATTACACCTCTATCTCTTTATTATCTATAATAAAATACAATTATAAAAGCGAAATTATTTCTTTAGTATTCTTAAACTAATACTAGTCTAATTTAGCTAGGTATTTTAGCTCTAGATACCCTTTTGTAGTACTAGAGGTATATCTTTATACTAATACTATACGTGTACGTTCTATCTAATAGTAATCTATATTAATCTCGAGTTAATCTAGGATTAAGGCTTGCTATTATTTAAATATAGGTTTATTACTATCTATAAGGCTTTTAATCTTAAGCGTATGTTTAGTAAGATAGGCTTAAGGGGGCTTAAAGGTAGCTAAAAGGTTTCTTACTAGGGGAGTCGCAAAAGTTTCTTAGCATATTATTAGTTCTAATTTGGTAGTTTATAGAGGTTAATTAGAACTAACAGTTTTCTATCGTATTAAGTATATAATCTTCTCTTATAAAATTGCGATTTATTCTTTAAGGGTTAGTTTACTCTAATTTCCCTCTAAATTAGATAGGTTCTTTATTACAGGCCCTATAGAGAAGGGTCCGCCTATTATAAGGCCCTCTATAGGAGGTAATAGTTGTTCTATATGTGTAGATAGAAGTTTACTCTTACTACAACTTATATATATATCGGTTCTAGTATAAAAATTAGAAGGTAAATTATAGTTAGATATCGGCGGTTACCTCTAATTCTAATAGGTTATTAGTAGTCTCCAAGTTTCTACCTAGGCGTACTTTATACAGCTTTTCTAAAGGCAATCTTAATTGTAGAGGATAGAAAGTTCTAAACTTAAAAGCTTTAGTTAATAAAAGGTTTTTAAAATCCTATTTAGATAACTAAATAATTTAATATAATAGTATATAAGTATTATAATTTAAACTAAATCGAGCGTATCTTAGACTTAAATATATTTAAATAAATAATCGATGCGATATTATTAAAAAGGCTATTACTAGTAGTATTAAGTTCTTCTATATAATATAATAGTACAGATAAGATAATAGGTCTAAATATAGTATAAATCTACTTAGAGGTATATAGAAGTATATAGGGGATTAGGGACCTAAGAATTCTATTAACATCTATAGGCCTTATACGAAAGGATATAGAAGAACTACTAAGCTACTTATAAGGGAGTGTATAACTATATACGGAAGGGAAAAGGGGTAGAACTAGGGGCAGAATAAGATAAGTAAAAAGCTTTAGGATAAGATTATATATAAAGCTTTTTATAGAACAATTTCTTTATATCGTTATATTAGTAGCTTATCTTAGTATACTAGAAGCTAAAGTATATATCCTAAATTATTACTTATATTAGAGAGAGAAGCTATAATCTTATACGCTAATTAGACGCTTTATAAAATATAACTCTATAAATATCTATCGTATCTAGATACTAGAGCTAGATAGAGTTATTAGAACTAAAGATATTATTCTACTACCTGTAGAATTATATAAAAATCTTATCTTTCTAGATAAGTAGATATTATATCTAGCAGCTATAATATTTAATATTAAGAAGAGCTATAAGCTAAATAATATAGAGCTTAAATAGATGCTAGATTAATTAATAGCTTAATCGCGTAAAGAGACGCTAAATAATAAACTTAAGTAGTAGATTAAAAAATAGCTTAAATAGAAGCTAGGTTAGTAATAATTAAGTAAGCTAGCTAGAGTAGAGTATCTAGTAGTTAGTAGTATTATAATACTAGAAAATATTCTAGAACTATATAGTTAAGATAATTACGACAAGTATCTAGAGGTAATAACTAGCCTTTCTAAAGGCTAGTATTAGATTAAGCTAGAAGTAGAAGCTCTAAACTAATAATTAAATAATATAAATAGACGCGATGAAATTAGTAGTTAACTTAATACTAGAAATATTATAAAAACTAAAACTTATAAAATACTCTATATATACTATATAGTATTTATAAAAGTATTATAGTAGAAGATAAGTAGTAATATACTAGCTAATTAGCCTAGAATTAGTCTATATAGAGATTAGCTACTACTTCTACTAAAGTAATAAAAGTAGCTTAAGAGGTATCTATTTAGAATTAAATTTAAGAAAGTAGTAGTAGTAGAGCTTTAGAGCTGCTATAGTAAGAGCTGTCTAGTTTATATAATAGAGACTAGAGCTAATATATAGCTAGAGATTAAGCTTCTACTACTAATATAAGTATTTATATATAAATTTAATAAGAATAGATATCTATATAAGTTTAAAGCTAGGCTAGTTATTAGAGAAGATTTATAGTAGAACTGGGGAGATATATATATAGCTACTCTAGTAGTATAAGTATTTTAATTTCTAGTCGCTCTAGTAGTAGCTTTTAGACTACACGCCTATTAATATAATATTACTAATACTTTCTTAAATATACTATTAAATAGACTAATATACGCCTATACGCTAGAAGGATTTATATAAAAGTTAGGTAAGCTGCTAGAGATAAAGAAAGCTTTCTATAGCCTAAGAGATACTCCTCTACTCTAGTATAAGTACTTTAAAAGCTTGCTATTTAAGTTAGAACTATAGCTAATTTAGAAGGTCCTATATCTATTTAAAAGTAAAAGCCTAATAGTATTTTTCTATATTAATAATATAATCGTTCTAGTTTATCTAAACTACCTTACTATATATTAGTAATTTAAAGTAGGCTTAAAATTATAGTATAAACTATACTTATTTAAATAGCTTAGGTAGTTTCTAGGAATTAGAATAGTCCGAGACTAGAATATAGGTAGAATCTAGTTTAGTTAAAACTTATTTATTAATAAGATCGTAGCTAAGTATAGATTATAAAAGTAGAGGTAGAGAAGCTATCTTATAGTACCTCTAGTTAATAACTACCTAGTATTAAGTATAGAAGAGTTAAACTATTAGAGAACTAGATATTATTAGTAGCTAGTCGGATCTCTAAAATATCTAGTAATTTATACGCACCTAGACATTTTAAGAGTTTATTTAACTCTAATAACCTATCTTAAGAATCTAGAATAGAGTTATATTTAAGTAATAGAGCACGTCTAGAGATATATAATTAGTATAAGAGGGCTAGACTTATAAATATCTAGACTAGATTAGGAAAATATAACCTACCTTAATAATAAGTATAAACTACTATTTTATAAAGTATTAGATGCAGTATTTACGGATAATTAAGAAACGTATTATAGCTTATAAAGCTACCTATTTAAGTTCTATAGCCTACCTATTAACTAGAAAGTAATAATACAGCGCTCGGTTACTAAGTTAATAATTAAAGTTAAGCTACTAGCTCTATCTATAGTAGGCAGCGAGCTGTAATAGTAGACTAGGTTCTTTAATTACGTAGGGTTTAGTATAGAGATAGTCCCTATACTATTTTATAATAATTAGTAGATAGTAGGTATTACTACTAAAGTAGTAGATAGACTATAGACTAGGCTATATTATATAGATACTCATCAGATATAGATTTGATAAGAAGTTGAAGCAGGAAGGTTATAGGTTAGCTAGAAGCCGATAAACCAGATGCTAGCAGACGGTTTTACAAAGGCACTACCTAAGTAGAAGCACCTTACCTTTTTAAAGCAGCTCGGTCTTATAGAGGTACCTAGACTAGTTGACTAGAAGGCAGCTTTGCTATTTACTACAGCTGGGGGGGTATGTTACAGCTATATAAAGGTACCTAGACCAGTTGACTAGAAGGCAGCTTTGCTATTCACTGCAGCTGGGGGGGTATGTTACAGCTAAGCTATTCACAGTTAGCCCCTTGGCAGGTCCAGGGATATATATATAGCATGTCTCGCATTTCTAGTCAATAGACGCAGTTTTCCAATCCTCATCAGAGCTAGCCAGCTCTGACATGATATCATGTGATACCTGGAACAGATAGTATAAATAGCCATGATCCTCCATAGATATCAATCAACACAGTCTTTCCTCCTGATCTACCCTGATGCTTTACAGTATATAAAGTTATTGAGGATGTGCACATGAGTAAGACATGTCGAGGTGACGGTGAAACTTGGGGGTGAAGATGAGTCCCTGGCTGCAGGTCGTGTGTCACGACTGGGCTGTGCAATGTCTACAATTAAGAGGACATAGTACTTCATCACATTATCTACATCTCTCACTGAGTCTAATATTTGGTATTAGAATTATACTAGGTTCCTAAAGATATTTACAGCATTGCATCCCTAGTCGCCCTCAAACGCAACTCACTCTCGCTTTCACCGCGACCTAGCCGAAGCCGAAGCCGAAGACTTGAAGTTGCTCCCGTGACAGAGAGCAAACGCGTCCCCAAGTCAATGCTGACGGCTAATGTCAGCTTCGGGGCGGCCTAATTTCTGAACAGCTGTAATGGAAGCGAGAAAGCAATTCCGCGTCTTGCCAATAACGATATTTTTCCTATTGCTCACTATTTTAGAACTGTGAAATCGCGTATCTAAGTTGGCGGTTATAAAACTACCTACAGCCCTTCTCTACCCCCACCGGGTAGGCTGTGCGCTCCAATCCAGAAACCGCTTTAGCAGTATACCCGTGCATACCGGTAACTACGCTGGGAATTTTCGAATTTGCACGTGTATCACGTCGTCATAAGCTGGCGTGACTTAGACCGCTTGCTGAATACCTCTTACTTGCAGACGGCAACATCGAAGAGATTCTAGAATCATGCGCTGGAGAAATCACCATCAATATCACCAAGGCCCGATACAACGCCCAGCCGCAAATCAATATACCACACCTCGTGGCCTTAATTTACTTCGCTCCTCAGCTACACATCTCCTTCATGACCGGCGGTGACCCTGGTCTAGCTGCGGAGCTATATCACTAGCTTATGCAGCTGTAATCTAGAAAATCCGGAGGTGTGCTAGAGAAGGTACCTATGGGGGGGTCTCATACGTTCCTGAAGCAGGGTTTCACCCTAAAAACATTGTAGATGGTACTAAAAATACAGGTAAATGCCCGGTATTCTTAAAAAGCATCACTATAACACCGTTGGTGGATATCGTATTGGCCGGTGAAGAGTAGGAGAAGTAGACAGGGAGCAGGAAGAGCATCACGGCCAAGGCTGGGTGTAGAGTGTAAGCAGGTACAATCAATAATTTGTCTATGGGCAGGATCGTATAGCTAAATTACTCCTCTTTCCCATTGACTCCAAGTCTAGCTTCCTCGTCGCGTTTCTTGTCTTGCTGGATATCCGGCGCTGGAGCAAATCTCGATTTACCGCGGATACGTTTGCCAAAAAAGTAGAACAGTACCGGCATAGGGACAAGGACTAGGGCGATGAGACCAAGGAGCTACAAAACGTTAGCATTTACCAATTCAAGAAAATTTGCGAAGCAAGCATACGGTTGAGGCCCATTCAATTCCCATGCCGTCGAACATGTACGTTGCAAACAGAGGAAAGACCCCACCAAATAGAGATCTCATGAACGTGTTACCGGCTATAGCGGAGGCTGCAAACATGATGTATGCGTCGACTATATAGTTTAAGAGTGATAAGAAGATAGAAAATATGCCAAAGCCTGTGAAAAGCCCTGATAGAACTGGAGCAATCCAATGGACGTTTCCGGTATAACTGGTCCACCCGAACCAGAAGAGTCCACCTACCCCAAGTAAGCATACTGGTATTAAACTACCTTGAAGTGTTAACATACCCGAGAATAGAACACCACCAACCATAGCAATTGGGAGACGCCATTCTGGAACAGGAATATTGTTGTTTGCTTCCAGTTTCCTAATGTAGCGTGGGTTATCAAGCCAGATGACGACGAAAGCGAGGAGTTCACCGGCGACCATGCCGAAGTATGCGAGGCCGCTTTGTCCTTCGTTCCAGCCGTAGACACCTTGAAATACAAGGGCATAGGCCGTAAGGAAAAGGTAAAGAATGCCATCTATAGTCAATGAGTATACATGCCGTTGCGAGCAAGGAGATTTGGAAGACCTACAAATAAAGCTCATATAGATGGTTATGAGTAGAACAATTGGCTCTGTAAATAAGATCCGCATTGGTCTACTCACATTCTTGACTAGTAATTCCTTGAAATTAACCTCGATTTCCTCTTGTTTAGCATGGATACCCCAATTCTTCGTTCTCCGCCTCAATTCTGAAGCCTTTTGTACTAGCACAACGGGCGGATAAGTTTCTTCCAAGAAGAAGACGAGCAAAACAAAGCTCGCCCAGCCCATGACCGAGGATATATATTCGGTCCAGCGCCATCCTAGATGTGAAATAGTAATAAAGCCTCCAATGAACGGAGCGAGTAAAGGGCCCATGAAAACGCACGCTGAGAAAACCGCTACAGCGAGGCCTCGAAGCTTATTGTTGAACATGTCCGCAAATATGGCAGCAACAACAGCTAGGGGACAGGATCCGAATATTCCAGCAAAAAACCGGCAGATAAGGATAGTTTGTAGGTCTTTCCCAACCGCTACTGCAATAGAAAAGATCGAGAACCCAAATGCGCCGACTAGTATTGGCGGCCGACGGCCATATAACTCGGACATAGGACCCCAGCACTGGATTTTCTAGTTACTAAAAATTGAAAGATGATGCGGAGCAGGACCTACCAAGGGACCAAAGGCGTATCCAAACACAAAGAAAGATGTTCCCAAAGTCCCGACCTCCTGATCAACACCAAACTGCCGAGATACGGGCCTAGTCGCTGAGCTGAAAATGCTGCTGCCCATAGTTGCGCTCAAGGCATCAAAAGCCAAAATGGTACCAATAAACAGTTTTTTACGCATGGGCCAGTTTTGTGCATGTAACGGGTCATCGACACCATCGTACTCCACCACGTATTCTTCGAGTTCTGGGAGAGGTGGAGGGTAAGGCTTATCAGCTCCCATAACAGGCAAGGGCCTCTGAGGCTTTGTAGTCGAACGACGAGTGATGCTCGCTCCTACAGTCGCTTGATGTTGAGAGCGATGAGTTTCAATGCGGCTTATGGCTTCTGGGTCCCGTTCAGTAGGATGACGGTATAACATTCCAACATCAGACGCATTGTTGCCTCTTCTATGAGGTGCTGTAGTTCTTCCTGCCGTCCGTATTTCTTCCAATTCGCGGCGTGAGGAACTGGCTGACGAGGACGACGTCGAAGAACTGCTCTGTCTAGATAATGGCGCGTCCTCCTCTTTTTCCTGTGGAACTTCATTTTCATGCGTATTTCTTGGATGTGTACTTGCTGCTATCGTATCGGCATACGAGAGATCATGGCTGTGCATCCGCTGGTATTCTTGTCGAAACTGTTCTTGTGGATCCCATTGCGAATAGCTGCGAGGCTCCGCACCTGCCTCATTTCTTAAAACCTCATAGTCTGGCTCTTCCATGATAGCTCGGACGACAGCGTGGCTCAGAGAGTCTCCGAGGAGTCAATTGATGGGACAGAATGTCGCTAGCTCGGAAGGCGACAGCAATTTCCAGTTATACAACGTTCAATTGCAGAGAACAGGTATCAGCCGAGGTTAAGGTGTTCCTCTTCGCAAGAATGAGTCCTATGGCTCGGGGGCCTGCCTTAAATTATCAAGCGACCTACGCCGTTAAAGCAAAAATCAATTGCTAATACCATGATCGATTCGGGTGGAGGCGCGCTGTGCCCACACAACCACTAGTCAGCGAAAGCATAGATATGACGGAATAGCGCCTCGAGGGAAAATTTTAGAACCCTTGAGTAAGCCATGGACTAGATCAAATGGCGACCGCTAAATGGTGGAACGATGAAAGTGGAAGCTGGTGCACAGAAGCATGATTGGTAAGTTGTGGTCTAGTCTGGGTCGTAGTCGAGAGCTGGAGTTGCAAAATTTGAAGTGAGCGGTGCCCTACGTCATCGCACATGGCCGCACTACCTTAGTCAGCCCTACCCCCTGGGACCATCACCAACGCACCTCTGTGTATACACGGAAGGAGAGAGAAATATGACTATTTGGAGGCGCAATGCGCGATGTGGGATCAGTGAACGGTAGCTAGAGGAGAATACGACATTTTGCGGACCGACGAGGTTTTTCGTTGCAGATCCCAGAATAAGCGGCTTCTCGCCGAGGCCTACCCACGGGACCGGTGAGACCGATTGTTTAGATCCAAATTGGAGAGATATAAGACGTATTAATCAAGTTATTCGGTAAGCCGGAAGGAAATGGGTAAGATGGAAACAAACTGAGGTTTAGAAAACATCTTTCGTGTGCCTACATCACTACCCGTCTCCATTCACCGGCTATGAGTCAGTCGTTGCAAGTATCAAAGAGCCCATCAGCTAACTAGTGACTTTAGGAGGATTTCCCAAGTCTTCTATATGCATGAATACGTATTTACAGTATTGTAGGAAGAGGCTGTTAGACGAATTCACAATGCCATATTTCGCACTCTCGGTCAACCTGACGCATGTACACCATCCGGCTCCTCTGCTCCTTCCGGAAGATGGATTTTTATAACAAATATGTCTAGTTGTTCTAAGATCTGCGGGCCATCTCTTCCTGGAATAAATGCAAGAGCAACTAATACTTCCTCTCACTAGGAGGGTCTAGTCGTATTGCAATAATCCCGCAGGTATAACCTTCTCTATTAATCCGCCACCTCAGATTCAGCGCTCCTCCCCTTAAATCCAGGAAATTTTTAAGGCATCCTCCTTCTCAGTTAGCCTAATTAAGCTGCTTAGTCCGTGTGTCTAATTTCCGGAGTCTGCTGTTCGCGTGACCAGTTCTCCAGGAATAGCCATCGCTGCCCACACATTGACGGATAATACGGTATTCAACCCTCTCTAAATAGGCAGAGACAGAGCTAGTTAAAATAGAAGATCACCTATCTCGTGTTTCAGCAGCTTTTCATCGTTTCACATTATCGGTTTCAGAAGCTTGAGAAAGTCCGTAGCGGTACTATACAAGATCCTAGGAGCGCTCCACTCGGAAAGCAGTCGTTCAACGTCGGTTAGAGTATAGAGATCGAGAAAGTCACGCTTAGCACACTACAAAGTTGCAACTACAGTTGCGAGCTTAATGCAAGATGCGTGCCATATTATAGTATCGGGAGACACTAGAGATAAGCAGAATCGAGCTGCATAGTACGAAAGGTATTGAGATAGTCTATAACATCTGGACTGAATCAGTGCAGCAGGTTTGAAAGTTATCATGGCATCAACGTAATGGAGAGTATTGGAAACATTGAGTGAGGTAATGGCAAGAGAAATGCTATAGGTGTTAAAGCAATTACTGCCATCAACATGCTAGGTGAAATCATCCATCACTTAAAGTTATGCTGCTATGGCCAACGCAGAATTACATAAATCCAATTACAAGACTAAAGGCTGTTACTATCCTTGCCTGTATTTTTGGATCCCTTACACTCAGCCTAATCCTTAAAAAAATATGGGTTAGAATCCACATACAGCACTACGATAGATGGGGCGACTAGTTAATGGTAGCAGCAGCTATTAGTGAGACTTTCATTGGCCATAGCACAAATGCTGACTGACACAGGGACCTATAATTGCATTGACTGTCACATTTCTTATATATGAGCCCTATTTGAGTTCAAATCTATTGGTAGCTAATTTATCTAACGACAGACGTCTATGAGTTCAATAAACAGGTATAAGGGACGTGAACCCGGGGCTATTCCCCATCCAACGCAAATTTGTCTTGATCATCGAAAATTTATTCTGCATCGCCGCCAGCCTAATCAAAATTTCAATATTACTATCCTATTGAAGACTCCTCGCCCGCTCTATTCACCTCTTTTCTGATAAGTGACATGGATCATCATCGGCATTATTACCACTTACTCTATTGCTTTAACTCTTGTGCTTTCCTTTAGCTGCAAACCCATATCGGATTTCTAGAATCGAACGTATCTTTTGAAGATAATTCAGAGCTATAAATATAAATGCTTCAACAGAAATGCCGAAATCTCCGCCGCAGGCACTATCTCAGCCCTTAAGACTTGATCATAGCATTGCTTCCTACACTTCTCTACTAGAATTTGTAAATATCAATTAAGAAGAAGATGTCCCTTTGTATCTTCGGCATCGGCGCTATCGGCGCCCGCTTTAGCTGGAACATATTCTTCGAAACACTGGTTGTGACCTGGGTCACATGGACCAGCTTTTTGTATTCGTTGCTAAAGCTATATATCTCGGCGTTATGTGCGTCAACGTGCCGATGCTCAATGTCTTTTCTCACAATCTCTTAGACTTGAATGTCTCACTATCTTCTCAAAGCCTAGCTCCAAGGATTCGGAAAATCACGGCAATATCAAGCAAGACGTGTCTGCAAACACCTCAAACTCCATTTCATTCGAGAAACTTGGCTTTCAGAGGCACATCCGGAATCAAAGCAACAGGAGGTATAAAGGTATTTGAAATTGGGAATTAGGATGTAGGAATAAGAGATTCTTAAATTGGATTGCGAGCACTACCATCAATAGTACCAGCACTTCGTCTATGGAAGTAGCAGACTTTCTAACTGTTTTTCCCGTGAGCGCGATGTGCTCCTTTTGTATTACTGGAGATCGAATCATCTATTCGTTTTAAGTTCGTTTATGGGTTTAAAAATTATCACACCCTTTGCCCGAAACCTACCACCATTTCTTCACAACAGCAATACGCTGTCTGGGGGTTCTGCTTCAAGGATACATAATGAGTCTTTATCAATAGCACGATCATTTATGTGAAGCTGTCAAGCCCTAGAGCCTCAAATATTCACCGATCCGCATCTTCTTAATCCCATTTATACCCTAAAATGCCACTGAATACAATCGATATCAAGGTATGTATTTCACTGGTCAATATAACCCACCGACTTAAAATACTACGAAATATGATTGAGCGGATGAGAAATTCTTTCTTTGATCTGATTGCTAAGATCAGTATATGCCTCAAAACTAAGAGATTATTGCAACTTATGAAGATTAATTCTTCATCCTACAATGCAACTACCTTTAGGAAACCCATCCAATCCCTATCATCCGGCGGGAATGTCAACGGTGGAAACGTTCCATTCTGTCTCTTCCCCCACCGCATCCTCTTCCCTTCTGCCTCTAGCCTATTCTCCCGATTCCAATCCGCAGCACCCAATAACCTCAACAGATAATATTCCCCGGCATTGCCTCCCCAATTAAATTTAAATGTCCACGTTGTTGTATTCTTGGCGCCTAGGAAGACGCCCTCCTGCATAACGCCTTCGAGGGAATGCGAGTATGGATAGAGCGGCAAACCAGGCAAGGCAGGATTGAGGTTGAAGGAGAGAGAGGCCTGCCAATTTTCTTCACGGGCGATCTCGAGCGAAGTCCAGCCGATTGAGAGCTTAGCTTGGAGGGTTGATGAGATGCAGCGGAGGGTTATGTTTTGGACAAATGGAGATGTGCCGGCTTTCGGAAGGGTGATCTAAATCAACGATTATCAGCGCCCTAAATCTACATTGGACTGCCCAATGGGGAGGGACTGTGAACTCACAAAGCCAAAACGGTCTACTCCGTCATTTGTAAATACTTCAGCGCTGACTTTGTTACCGTCGAATGTGCTGCCTGTCGAATCTGCCACTACTATGAATGGCCCGGCTTCCCCCGTTGAGGCGTCATAGTTTGGATAAGCACTGCAGTCCGTAGCAAGCGGCGTCACAGAGACATCTGGAACTGCTGCGATAGTTTGGAGAAGTGTAGCGCAGGCAATTGCGCGGGTTGTAGAGAGCCGCATATTGTCTAGCGCTGTACGGCGTGGGATGGGAAAATGTTACCACTGCGACATAAATATCACGGTCACTGTGAAAGCCATGTTCTTGTGTTGTCAATTTAGAAATCGTGCTAATAGAACCATCGACTGTTCGCATCTAGCGTTCATTTGCCCATGGTGATCTAGTGGTCGGCTAAAACGGAATTCCACAGTGTGCATACCCTGGTGATAGTAGAATATTCCAGTAATTTGAACATATTGTTGTGGACCGAGAATTGCAACTACCGACAATAGGGAAACAAGGAACATGGTGCGGGGCATTTATTGGCGGCCACACGTCGGATGTATCTGAGCGAGTTGCTAGTGGAAAATAGGATTCTCTGCAAACAATGTGAAATGTAGGCCATGTAGGTTGAAGCAAGACTAAGCTTTCCACCTACTTGTAAGTTAATTAGCCTATTTCTTTTAGCTCTGTATCCTTCCCGGTAATCCCTTCATAGATCGCCTTCCATGCTTACGACCTGTTCGCAAGCTCAATAGCCTCCTTGATAACTCCATCGAGCTCTTCCTTCGGCAGACCAAGTTGCGCATTCCATATTTTCTGCTCCTTAGGGAAGTTGTATCCGACATCAACGTCTGCAACGAAGCTGATCGCTAAGAGAGGATACGTTGAATAGAAGTCGCCCGCATCATATATCTTTCTCAGCGCTTCTATTTCGGGCTTAGAATCCTTCACTGTGATGTCCCACTTGTCACCTGTCTGTTTTTCTAGGCTCGCGATAATCTCGCGAGAGTTGCTAACAAAGTCAGAAAGGAAAATTTGTTTGTTTTCTGTCTCGTCCGCCTTGAGAAGGGCACGTGCGACCGCAAGGCCCGTGTTTCTAGACGTAGTGATTGTGAATGGAGCCTTTCCTGAGTCATATACTGTAGCTTTGCGGTTCTTGACATCAATGAATAGAAAGTTACCGCTCTTTAGGGGATTCAGAGCCCTGAACGGGGTAAGCTACCTTTCAGCTAAATTGAGGGGAAATAGTACCAGTCTAGCCATGAGCCGCAAGAAATACTCGTCCAGGTCAACTTGCCATTAGACGCAGCTGCCTTCTTCTGCAGGTACTGTAGCATTTTGCCTTTGGCCTCGTACACTGGCACAAGACTGGTAGCTCGCGGATCAAGGTTGTTGGCACCGAATTCCGATGGAATGAGCCTCTTTACTCCCGCAGCAATAGTAGCATCGATGATCCGAAAGGCGAGGTCATCCCGGGCAACAGGCGTTGTGCTGAGCGCTACCACGACTGCGTCCTGGCCTTTGAATGCCTTGGTCAATTCTTCCACAGTGTATTCATCAGAAATAGATTTCACCGGCGTGCCTTTCGGGAATTTGGCTGATGAGCTAGCGCGGGTCAGGATGGTGACGTTGAAAGAGGGTTCATCGAGGAGGGCCTTGAGGATGGGTGCACCGACAGAGCCAGTTGCCTAACACAGTCAGCAAATCTTTGGCACTGGAAAAGAAATCAGTGCCTGTACACCGGCGATTATGACGTTCTTTATTACCGAAGACATTATCTAGGTGTCTTCCTATGGTTATCGGGATTCAGTGACCCGGGGGAGGGGGGGCGGGGAGGGAAGTTTGTAAAAGTGGTTCCAAGATTATGCAATTGAGTACAAAATCAAGTTTGTGATGTCTTCAGGTTGCTGTTCGATTTAGACATGAAAACCTGCCGGCTGTCCCTCTTATATACATCTCAGCGATTCTACAGCTGTTGGACTATGCCGTTCTCTATGCTCCTCCAATGTGTACTTTTGATGATTCTCCAGAATGAGTAATTACTGATTAGATATCCAGAAGATTTTCGAAGCTATCGAGACCCGTTGAAGATCCCTTCATGTATCGGCCGCCGCTAGTAGCGATTATCTCCGATTAATCATCAATAGAGAATTGGAGTTATTGGGGGTCGTGCGGGCGCCATGAGCACGATATAGGGCTCAATTCTTGCCGGCTTCCAGCTTCACCTTCAATCGGCAAATATAGGACGTTTGGAGCCGGCCCAGAGACAGAACGAGTCTCAACGAGTCTCAACGAGTCTAACGAGAGGCGCTGAGTAAACGTGCCGGCAAAGCTAGGCGAGAATATTAGTCAACAAAGCGATCAGCCGAGCATAACATGTCTGCAGAATACCAAGCATTCATAATAGCTATTGTTGGAGAGATCAAGATTGGCCGACACAGCAAGAGCACGACCGGGGGTGGGATGATTTTGGTGTTGAGCTCTCACAGGAAACGCAATTGGCGCCCAGAACAGCCAGCTGGTCAATGCGTTGCGGCGTCCGTAGGTTGCCTCCACAACGCTTCAGCTGGACTTCACTATTAACGTCATCAAACCTCCGCTATGTGCGACACGATATCTGAGCGGTGAGTGCATTGTATGGGATGGGATTTTCCGATACCTCCAATGCCAAATGCCAGGATGGGCTACAGGATACTGATTCAATAGGCGTTCATCTGACTCCTAGCATGACCACAAGGTTCTTTGAGGTCCTATCCCTGCACCTTTCGACAAATTCAACGGACAAATTGGCTGGATAGCTATTCTGTCCTTGAAAAGATGGCATGCATCCCTAATGTCAATAGCTCAGTCTGCGGTTCGCTTATCGCGCCAACGAGAAAGGCTTTCTGCTTCATTAATCGTGTGGTTGTTTTATGTCTAAACTTCGCCTACCTAGAGAGGTTTTGTTTGTCAGAAGTATTGCCACGATGTAAGACATCGCCACATGATCCTCGCTTCCTCACACCATTTTACGCCCGGTGCGTTTCAACTTGACACATTGGTCTCGACTTGTGTAACCATCCACAAGACCCTGCCATGGAGACGTGGCATCAACGGTTGCTCTCCGATTGCTCGCCTCGGTCGTGCTCTCCAAAATCACGAGGAGATATTGATAAGTAACTCCCGGCCTGTTTTCCGGCCGCTGTTGAACTATTACAGCTCAAAAGATGATTTGAAGTTGCTCGGGACAACCGACGTAAGGTGCATCCCCGAGTTTTGTGTAGCTTTAAACACCATACCCTCATTTGGCAGGCTGGAAAACACGAATATATTGGAGGCACAGTTCGACCTACCTATATCCTGGGTTCAACAACCATTAGAGAGAGTAAGCATATCGACACTCCTCCCACACGAATCTCACGTGTCGTCTACAACGGTGGACTGTATGTGTTAGCACAACTCATCCTTTGCAACCTTTTTCCCTTCGCCTGTCGGAGCTGTTCCGTGTTTTTACGAGAGCGTGCACGGAATCAGCCCCATTTGCTGAGTAACATCGTTGTTCGCTTGTGTCAACCGGCATCGTACATCCCAAATTGGGTCTTCCTTTTCTTGAATACTTTGCCTTTCTTTTCTCATCCCAAACTACGTCTTACTCTGTGGCATGTGGGTTCTATGCCGGTCTGGCTACGCTAGAAAATGCAGTCTAGTGTCTCTGGGAATAGAACATAGGAGAGCTGCAGTACACATGCAGCCACAATTGAAGTTGGTAAAAAGACCTATTTAGTCGGACCTATGTGGGTTGTGGAGTTCACGCAGCATTCTGATGGACCCTTTGCGCCCTTGTACTAGATGAAAATCACTAGAATAGAGTATTGAGCGGTCAGGGATCCGCTGCGATGTTCATAGCCATACTTACGCGATACGTAAGAGGAATCTTTTCTTGTCTCGGAGCTAAAGGGGCATATCAACCTTGAGCTGAACTCACATATATGCTCTAGGAGAGAACCTTCCGGATCGGGAATTGTTTCCGCATGCTTCATAGCTCTTTGCAATGACATTGCCATTGCTACGTAGCACTCTATTCGCGTTGTGTAGTGATATGATTTTAGCCTCTTAGCTACTGCACATAAACAGACATGCCACCGTTGCCGAACCGTTGCGCTCAGTATAATCGAGTAGTCTCGATGGCATACTTTGCGTGAAAGATTTGTACATTCTTCAGCTGCAAAGAAAAGTCCTGTCGACTACGACTCACCCAAAAATCTATCGCTTCGCCCCCATCGAGTCTCAGTTCAATCATTCGTTAGCCCGTGCAACATGGGCGCATTGACGCGACAAGGATGCATTCTCTAGCTTAATCTATAGCCACCCAATAATTTTAGCTCCTTGCCGCCCAAACGCATAACCGGTTACCAATTACGATGTCTACGCCTGTGCATAAGCGCCGTTATACAACTTCTAAAGAGGCGCGGCTGGCGAAGCGGGCCGCGAACGTATGCTCGAGCGAGAAAGCATGCGTATTGAGGCTTCATGCGGAGTAACGTAGCAAGGCATTTATTCTCAATTATCAATCGAGCATTCATAGTGGAGAGCAGCGTTGCTTGAAGCGTACAACTCCACCTAGCAATACAGGAAACCGGAACTATGGCTACAGAACAACTTAGAAGTAATCGGTTGTTCTGGGAAATTGAGCCACAGCAGATGCCAGGTCAGAGCGTTACCATACCAAATTGTAAGGTTTGCAAGGCCTGATATTTTGCATCTCTTCGCGCCTGATGAATCTCGTTAGATCCAGTTGCCAGGATCGCATAAAGTAGCTCGTCACAGCCTAATCCTCCGACTCGCCGGCGCGACCATTTCATACATATCTCGGACTATGCAGGCCCTTGTAGCAAATTTGAGTCCCAGCGCTCCATATGATTGACCGTACGGGCCCTGAGCTCTCGGGTCGTTATATGCTTCACTCTGCGGATCAGAAGTGTAGTGTCTTGTTTTTCCACATTTCGGGGTCGATCTTACTCCGCGCTCTCCCGTGACATTTACGGGGCACAGCAATCACCATTTCATAAACAGGCGCAGAAGCCATTTATTCATGAGCTCAGTTTCGGAAAACACCATTTTAAAGAGGAGGGACGATCGTTGAGAAACATTGACTATCTGGGAATCCCATGCCGACGCCATGGCGACCTCAAACCGACCACCGTCACTCGCGCCAACAATAATGTCTCCTTTTACTGTCAACTTCGATGAGTACCCACTCCCGCAACACGTCAAGCCTATTGAACCGTACCATTCGCGGCATACGTCTACAACATCGAACACGCTCACGAATTCAAACTCGCCCAGTCCCTGGACACAGAAGACCTTTAACGACTATCGAGACCCGCCTCTGCCATCCAACGCCTCGGCAACTACCATTGTCGATGATGAAGCGCCACCGGGAAAAGCAACCCTAGGAACCATTCTCGCCTTCATTGCGTTGGCGTTCAGCATCTTCCTCGTCGCTCTCGACACCGTCCTGATTCCTACGGCACTCCCAACAATATCCCTCTCCTTCCACATCCCAGATTCCCTCTACGCCTGGACGGGATCCGCTTACCTCCTCTCCAATGCCGCCTCTGTACCCTTCTGGGGTAAGCTCTCGGATATATTTGGGCGGAAGCCCATCATCCTAATCGCCAACTCGATTTTCTTAGCCGGCAGCATCGTATGCGCCGTGAGTATCAGCGCACCGATGCTCGTCGCCGGACGCGCGGTGCAGGGGCTGGGAGGAGGTGGTGTGGTCGTGCTAGTGCATGTATGCGTGGCGGATCTATTCAGCCTCAGGTATGTGTCGTGTTTGTGTAACGATCAAGCGTGTCTGTTTCGGAAGAGGTGGTTGTGCAGGGATGTACAGGGCTTAGCGAGAGGAGCGGAGATTGGGCGTTCGTGCTAGCACTGATGATACGATGCAGGGATCGCTCCTTTTATCTTGGTATTGTGGGCGCCGTTTGGGCGGTTGCGTCGGCGTTGGGGCCGGTGCTAGGTGGAATTTTTGCGCAGAAGTTGACTTGGAGGTGGTGCTTCTACGTTAATTGTAAGTGCATCGCATTTCTTCTCCTCCCGCACGTGACTTGTCATCCTCTGCCCTGCTTGCTGTATTGACCATTTTCGAACTCGTCATGGAGTGTCAATCGAATGTCCTAACTTGGATTCTTTTGCCTGTTCATTCTCTGGCCTTCTAGGCCACTCCTTTCATAAATGTCCCTGGCTATCCGCTCTCCAGCTGCCTGTCTCGGTATTGTTTTGCTGTCTCAATCCTTCTCCTTCAACTCGTCTTGATCCTCAAGCAACCAACTAACACTTTCAGTACCTATCACCTCTATCTCAACGATAATCCTCTACTTCACGCTCCACCTCGCCTCCCCCCGCACGCCTCTCCTCCGCGGCCTCCTCTCCATAGACTGGCCCGGCACGCTCACCATCCTTGCTGCAACCCTCTTGCTCCTAATCGGTCTCCAGTTCGGCGGCGAATCTACATTTGCAAAACCCCTAGTTCTCGCCTTCATTATCGCCGGCGGCCTTCTCTATGCCCTCTTCCCCCTAACACAATGGCTCGAAGAGCGAAAAGGCGGGTCGCCTATTATGCCCTTGCGCATATTCTCGGACATCAGTAATCTAAGCGCGCTGGGCGTATGCGCCTGTGATGCTCTAGTCTTCAACTCGGTAGCGTATTTCCTGCCACTATACTTCCAGCTCGTCCTCAGCGCCACGCCCTCAACGACAGGGCTCTACATGCTCGCCATCGCCATCCCGCTAGCCCTCGTTTCCTTCGCTTCGGGCTTCATTATCGAGCGTACGGGTCGCTACCTCGAAGTCCTGCAATCCGGCCTCGCCATCATGACGCTGGGCGTCGGCCTCCTAATCTCCTTCTCTCCGTCGACGTCCCTGGCTCAAATCATTGGCTTCCTCGTCATAATCGGCATAGGCTTTGGCCCAAACTTTCACGCACCTCTTATAGCCCTCCAGACTCGGATTCAAGAAGCCGACATCGCGGCAGGAACCTCAGCGTTCGGCTTCGTGAGAATGGTGTCTGGCGCCATAGGCGTAGTCGTCGGTCAGGTGGTCTTTCAAGCGCTGATGCGGCCGCATCTTTCTTCTTTCTTGGGCGCCGGCATCGCGGAGGATTTTGCGCAGCGATTGAGCGGGGGCGAGGCGATTTCGGAGACGGATAGGGTGAGGGAACTGCCGGGAGGACAGAAGGACGTCGTTAGGGAGGGTATGAGTAAGGCGCTGAGGGCGACTTGGATTGTCTACACCGTTGTTTCGGCCGTCGGCGTACTCATATCGTTCGGCATCGCACGACAAAAGTTGAAGAAGGAGAAGCCGGCGAAGAACGGAGTAGAGCAGAAGGTTCCGGACGAGGAAACGAGATAGATTGCGAGATGGCGGGGTCGGACTTTAATGATACGAACGGGTCCGATTATTTTTGGGCTTTGGCGGGGTTTATTTTCGGATTTTATTGCATTGTAGGATTGGGACATGCATGCAGCCGTTATGACGGGCTTACCGTTATTGGCTGAGGCCTCGAAATACGGCAAATAAAAAAAATGAGCCGTGATTGGGAAAAGCATTTGTGGATGATACCCTGAGTCGGGGTTTCTGTACGATATCTTTAATTGTAAACATTTTCAGTTGAGCTGAATCGATTGAAGCTATTAACCCTTGCTAGAATTGTAATAAGTCGCCTCTTCAACGGGATTTACTAATACAAGCTTCCAATCGGATAGGACAATAAGCCGATCAATGGAGGCTAATCCATATACCCTCTTTTATTATAGTACTATGGTATAATATTATATCCTAGCTCAGAGGCAAAACCGCCACCAAAATTTATTCCTTGCTCAAATCCGCCCTGAGAAGAAGTACGAACGATGACCGAGAGCCATGCACCGCTGTCTTGACTTATTTCATTCAGCCGAACAATTATATCACATTGATCGTCTGCTAAGAAGGCCCCCTCTCCGCGATTGAAGGTAATTACTTGAAGCTAACTATCCTATGATGGCCGATCCAAGGCTCTAGCGTCACCTCGTACCACTCGACGACTCCTTTTGTCCACCAAACACTGCTATGGCCTAGCAACTGATGCGCAATCACACAGTGGCGGCTGGCCCAAGCGTGGTGTAGAGCCTCCCAAAGCGAATTGTCGTTTCCGGCGTGGACCGGCGAATCTAGAGAAGTCGGAGCATATTAATAACGTCTAGGACTCCTTGGAGCAGGTGTCAATCTTGGAAACTAAACGTGGTCCTTCGCCGACTCATTAATATTGGATGACTTCGAACGAAGAGGATGCGATAGAGATTCTCGAGCTCGTCATGATAGATATACATAGGGCAAGGAATAGATAAACTAGATTTGTCTCTACACACAATTGTCAACAGGTCTAAGAAAGCATGTAGAAACGGTGCCATAGAGAGTCTGGTCCGGGTGTTAGCCTTCCGGCTCGTAGAGGTGTGCGATTAAGCAGGTCCTCGCAAGGCTTCGGCATGAGATACGAATAGCAATAAGAATCTCTGAAAATTGAGGAAGCCAGTATTACGCAGCAGTAGTGGAGATCAAATTTTAGTGCATACCCCAAGGAATTGTAGGTAGTGCGTGCTTTGCTATTAAGTCATAGCGCGGGATGCTTATCCGGAGAGCGAGGAGCGGTTTGGGGGCTGTGAGGGACAGTTGTGGATAGGTAAGTATACCCTTACGCGGAGACTTGAAAACGTTAAGATCCAAGAGAGCCCAAGTCGCGGACTAGCGCTGTGGCGCTGTGGTGCTGTCAACTGGGGGTTGGTAATGACAAAGTGGACAAGTTGCTAAAGAAGAAGCTGCAAAGAAGAAGGGGGGAAAGCTGGCTACGTATCCAACTCCCGCTTTCTACCCCCCTATTCGCTTATTCACATCTCCTTATCGGACCCCGCCCCTCCTTTCCGCAGATCATACTTCGCTCGCCTTCACTTACCATTCCATAACGCTATACCCTGTGTCCAACTAGCAGCCAGGAAATCCCGCTAAGGAAGTCCTTTTCCCTGATTAGTACCTCTACGATTTGTGAAGAATAGGGGAAAATAGGATCTCTGCAATACTAGTGAAAAGATGGCGTGCTCACGTTTAAGAAGCGGTGTAGCACAACGATATCTGGAATAACAAGTTCACGCGGCGTCAATCACTTTCTAACAGTTCACTCTAATCTCAATGTATTCCGGCCATCATAGCGCTGTATAATTCCCAGGCGCATCGTCGGAGGAAATGGAATCTGACTAGACTGATACAATACGTCGTAGTTCCAGATGTGATATCATTATAAGCATCCCCAATCAACTCGAAGAAAAAAACAATTAGACTACAATATCCACAATACTGCATACCAATAAAACTGACACTATCTCGTAGCACTATCTCGTAGGTACATAAATCATACGCCATACCATGCCAATGAAATACTCGAGCTTCCCAATATTGAATAATACAATAATATCGATGTAGAGACTCACAAAAGCGAACAGAATTATCCTTCATTTACATAGGCGCCCGTGTACTAGCCGGAGTCTTTGGCGGCGTCTCCATTCCCGCGATACTCCTTCTCGGGGTTGCCATAGGACTCGAGCCATCATACTCATACCACACGCTCTTGACCCTCCGATTTAATTTCCTAGGCGGCGGACATGTGCGGGAATTAAAGGGCGATACGCTTCCAGCATCGGAGCCGGCTACGTTCATCTGAGAAACTGCGTTGCTAAGGTTTTCGATTGTTTTCGTCATGCCGGCGCAAGCCGCTGCTAGCTTGTTCTGGCCATCAGCGAGGGCTTTAATTTGTTGGGCGTTGCTTTTCAGCACTTCTCTGACTTGTTCTTGATTTGTGAAGGAGCTGTTGGATAGGGCGATGTAGTGGCTTGCGTTCTTCTCCACGAGCTGCTGGAGCTCGGATTGGTTGTCTGCGAGCGCCTTAATCTGGGTGGAGTTTGATTCATTAATGGTTTGCATGGTTTGGAGGCCAGCGGACTGGGCAACGCTGAGGGCACGGATTTGTGCACTGTTTTCGAATATCATGGCGTTCATTTTCTTCAGTGTCTCATTCAGCGTTTTCATGTCGAATCCACTAATATCCTCTTTCTTCTCTTCTTCCTCAGCCGGCTGCGACACCCGGCGTGCAGTGATAGGGATTGCGTTGAGCGGATGCCCTTTATAATCCTGTAGCGGGATCACCGGTGTTGAGGAGTCGGACGGCGCGTAGAACCATTTGTTGTGTAGCTCATAGAACCTCGGGTTATCCTGAATCTGCTCCTGCATATCATCTCCCTTCAGAATAAAGAGCTGGGGCCCTTCGCGCGTCGATTCGGGGTATTCGCGCTGGACGAGGGACCACCATTGCTCAGCGACGACGGCAGATGAAAAGGTCAGGACGTAAGGCGGTGATTGCGCGTAGTCGCTCTACAAATGCAATTAGCACTCTCAATCCTGACGTCAAGTGCGCACTAAGCAAGGGAGGAGCAAAGGTGTGGTACAGTGCCAAATACCTTCTGCGCATATGCGTAGAATAGCCCCTCACACCACTCCCGGCCATCAATGTGCTGTTTCGTTGGTGACCTGGGGGGGTCATTGTTCATAATCAGGCCGGCAGCGAGCGAAATGCTTGGTTTCTTGCGCAGAAGAGACTTGTCGGGGCTGCGTGAACGTGGGTGGGTCAAGGATACTGGCCTCGACACGTCGAGGACGGATTCGAAGTTCGGCATGCTCTTTGGTCGTGCCATGGCTGCCTCAACCTTTCAACCGCGCTTCGAATTTTTGCAATGGTTAAAGTCTTGGGATAACTGAGCGGGAGGGTTATCTTCGCGACATAAAGAAGCAGTCTATTGACCTAAATTAGCACAGGACAGGGTGAAGACTTGAACCCCTGTCGATGACCTCACGAGCTTTCCCAGAACCCCAAGGGCCCTGCCAATCGCCCGCTCTCTTGCGCGTAGTTGCAACAATGAAGCTTGGGCGCCAGGATCGCCCATGGCCGGGGGCGACGCGCTGTACGATTGTTGAGATGGCGACTGTTTTGCGCCAGCCGAGCAGTGCAAGCGAGGCGCCGGCCAGACTGGCGACGTTTCATGAGCTGCGAGTGTGGAAGAGCTACCGGAAATGCGTTTTATGAAGCTTGCACGGCATTATAGGCGGATTTCAGCGCCATTGGAAATGCCTGCGACGTTCGTTGGGCGGGGGCCTCTGGAGTCGGCATTGGGTGTAGGATTTGGCTCGCGTCGGCAGTGGGTGACGTCGACCGGCGTCCTGTCCTCGGGAGGTGGTTCGATGCTTTTTCAAGCCCAGATGCTGACCTACCCAGTCCAAGTGCGGATCTACGTCCCTCTACTTCAACGTAACGACACTGATGTTCAGAGCAAGTAACACATAGTTTAAGAAATCAAAACGAGGTTGTTCTTTCATGTGGGTGTGGCTGTAGTATTGCTATTGCATCCTCAGATGAAAGCTTCGAATGTTACTGGGACACTTACTGGAGGACAACTGACGGAGAGTCCTGCGGTAGACATGGTACGGACAAGGTTGTCCCAAAAAAAGGGACAGTGCTCTGATTGCCTCAATGAGAATCAGATGAATTGTCTTTCTGTTAATCTATAATTGCTGTCAAGTCGTCTAGTCATATCCCAAGCCCACCATTCTATAAAAGTTACAAATTATCCAACATGAAGTGTGTTTCGAGCGCGAAGGAGGCTCGAATCACGTAAATTTTCAGTCATGAATGAAGTGAATAATGGTATTCCCAGCCGCAAACGCTAATGGCCTCACCACAGATGGGGATTTCGGTCGTCTGTTCCAAAGTCGTCCTCGGCATCCGTCTGCTGCATTTCTTGTCCTTCATCCTCGTCCGCTCCTACCATTGGTTTCTTGTCCTCCATACTGAGCCTCTTCGTCAGCTTGCTTAAGGTCTCCTCTGGCCCAATGTAACTTGGCATTGTTGGATACCGCGACGCTCGTGCCGAGTTTCCATTCTTACAGATCGCCACATGCCGATCAATAGTGTCCTGATCTTCCGGCCATGTCCCTAGATGCTGGCTGCACAACTTGCACGTCCATCCAGGCCCGGGTCGACTCCACATGACCGGCCAAAGCCACGACTTGGGCACCTGCTGCAGCGTGATCTCATGCCATCCGTGGTGCTTCTTCAAGTGCGGCACGATCTTGTCGTCCCGCATTACCTGTATAGGGCCAACGTGGAGCTTGTTATCGCACGGATAAGAGCATTCTGACGTACACATGTGCAGAAGACAAGTGTAGTTGATAGGATCCGGATTCCTCTTGCAGTCGCTGCGTTCGTGGCGCTTCCGCTCTGACTTGCCACCAAACGTCGACTCACATCCCTGATAGCTACATTTTTCTCGAGAATTGCTCGCTTGACTAGACATTACTTGGCCGCCACCGAAAGGAACCATGTGGCGCTGGTTTAGTGGGGGAGCAATTGGATTAGGTCCTGTGGGCTGTTGCAGTTGGTTGCCATAAGGCGCATATGACGGTAGGAGAGAAGGGGGGATCTGAGGGAGGTCTGAATAGTGTCGCAGGCTTGCTACCTGGTAGTATAAGTCCGAATGGCTGACGTTCCGGGAAGGAAATGTCTCCCGGGATGAAGGATTACTGCTGGATTGGAGTAGATCCATCGTGTGGACAACCTCCTTCTCAACTTGCTCATGTTGGAACCGGCTAGGGATGCGTTCTAATGGAGATATCATCGGAATGTCTTCTGCCGGCCCTTCAAGGCCAAAGCCAGTGTCGACATCATATGCTATATTTGCGGCTGTGCTTCCATACGCATGGGCACGTCCTATTGATTGAGAGCTGGCATTCCCGTTATTTGGCGCTGCGCCGTCGAGGAGTTGTAGCAATATGCTGTGCTTTGCTGTTGAATCGGCAAAGGGCAGTAATGATATTATCTGTTGCGTAAGGCGCTGGTCTGAGCCGTTATCCTGAGATGAAAGTTGTTCGTGCAGTGGAATTTGATGTTGAGGCACAGCAGCGTCACAGAAAGGGTTGCTGTCGTTGCGAGGAGGACGAGCATTATCCGCATGTGGATTTGGAGGTGTTGCTCCAGCGACAGAAATTTGCTCATGAGATCCAACCATTGGAGGGACGGACCATGTTCCTGGATCTGCTGGCCAGGGCCATTGTGACTGTGCCATGTCGCGGCGAGGCCAATCAGAGATTAAGAAGCGTACTAGCAAGGGCGTGAAGGAGAGAAAAGAAGAAGAGAAATAAGAGACTCTTACGTTGAAGCTGCATCCCCAAAGACAAGAAGCTTTGACGGTTGACAAAGGATAAATGAGGCAGAGAATGTGTAGAAAGAAAATAGAGTTATACGATGCATTTAGTTGACCGGTCGCTGCCCTCTCGTGGGCGTTGCTCGATCTGTTTTGCCTCTGCGGCATTGAACTCCTCTTGGAAAGCTACCTCCTGCGGTTCCAAAAAAACAAGCCTGACAGGCCGGACTCCTGCAGGTGGGAGCGCTAACCGGATGTAGAGAGGCCGGCGAAAGGGCCTCAAACCTCAATAGGCTCATCTACAACAGAAAGCGTCAGAGAAGCCTCAGCCTCCAGCCCTAGAATGCCTTAGGCTGGATCGTTTCTGTTAGGTATTCGCTCCATGGAAAGGAAGCCTAGCATGGGCGATCGAGTATGCGATCCTCGTGCGTCAGAATTGTAAGGGTTCATGTTGTTCGTAGAGGTAGCTGAGTTCTATGAAGGCCAGCCACTGATCGCGCGATATCATTTCCAATAGTTGCGATGGAAATGGCCAGGGACAATCTGGGTGAGATCTCGGAAGGGCGAAGTGGCTTAGCATATATCTTCAATCCTTCAGCCATCTTACTAGGCATATGGAAAGCTAAACACAGTGAGCCCGGGGTGGGGGCGAGTCGCTGGCATGGATGTGCGACAGTTCTGACACGCGACAGGTCGGGATCGCGGGAAACCAGAGTCGCATCTATGCAGAGATCTACGACCGAATGGAAGGCTAGCCGAGAGCTGTTTCATTCATGTGAGTACTGCTTCGCGCAAGAATGTCAACTTTACGCGGCCTTTCGAAGGCGAAGCGATGGAAACAGTCTAAAGAAATGCATCCACCCAGGGGTTTTCTCACTACCTGTTCGTACCATAGCTCGGCAAGAAACTCAGGCCCATTCCATAGCACAGCCAGCTATCCTTCAACTCCCATTCAAGCAGAATTCATCTTGCACTATCATTTCCTTATGATATAAACCCATTGGAATGGCGAGTGACCCATCCCCCACCATAATCTATAATCTCCTATTCCTTTGCAACATGTATCACAATCTTTCCTCTAGCGTGTCCCTTTTTCAATTTCTCATAAGCCTTCGGTACATCTTCAAACTCAAATGTTTCGCCAATAACAGACTTTAGTTTACCCTCAGCAAGCCATCCCCCCAGCTGCTCGAAGCGCTCATGACCTCCTTTCGACATTACGAAGTAGAAGCCCCGATGTTTTGGCCCTGGGAGGAACGATTGCAGCTTATACCTCAAGATTGGAAGTAGGGCGCCGATGGATGGAGTCGCAGCAACTTGCACAAAGCCCCCGCCAGGTTTGACATATTCATCGCAATGGGCCCATAGCCCCGGAGTGCCGACATTATCAATAACTAGATCGAATACCTGGCCCCGCCTCCGCAGCTCGGGAATAACATCCACGCTCTTATAGTCTAGCACCTCCGAGGCTCCGAGGCTCTTGCACAGCTCGACATTCGCGGTAGAGCACGCTGTCACGACCCGACTGGCTCCAAGTAATTTTGCGATCTGGATTGCATATGTGCCCACGCCCCCGCTACCACCGTTGATGAAGACTGCGCCTCCCGGCTTGAATAGATGCGAAGGAAATGCCTCTAGTGCTGAGCCAGCAGCGGTACCGAGTGCAGCAGCATCGTCGGGTTGCACTCCTTCAGGAAGTGCTGTGCATTCGGTTTGTGGCACGATCATGAATTCGCCAAGTGAGCCGAACTTCTGAGCCTTTGCCAAGGAACCAAATACGAGATTTCCCTCCTTGGGATTCCCCGAAGTCAAAGATGAAGCCATCAAAGGATGGGTTGCGAGAACGCGACCGCAAAAGTCGAGTCCTGGGCTTGCGCCTGCAACTATGCCGTTACGCCCAAGCCATCCCGAATCGAATGCCTTGTAATCGATAGGATTGATCGCGGCGGAAAGCACCTTGATGAGTATTTGTCCCGGAGCAAGTGAAGATACATCGGGAGCCCGCGCTGATTGGTTGAGGAAGAGAGCCGACTCGAAATGTCCGTGAATAGGGCTTCGGATATGCCACGCCTTCATTGTTAACTGCATGTTTGATATTGCTAATTATACGTGCTGCATGGCTCCTTTAAGTATTCCTTTATCTCACCTGATTAAATTGTTGATGCGTCTTTGTCCGAGATTGTCATTCCACGTTCTGGCCTGACGTGTCTATTTTCGGTTAGTGTAAAAGCTAGGCAGAGATTGCCTTACTACCCTGTCTATAGGAAGTTCATGTCTCATGTCTGTCTAGATCAAACGATGAGACTCCTAATGCCAGCGAACCACGAGGCCTCGAGCATCTCAATAACGCAGCTAGGCAATGACTTTAGCCCGAGGATAGAGTCGTACCGCATCTCGAGTCCAAGAGATACACCCGATCCGAGGGAGATTTGCACCCGGTGTGCCCCGATTCCATGGTCAGAGATTGCAGGCCGAGGACCATCTGAGATAAACCTTCCAGCCTAGAATTTTAATCGAGAGCAGCGGGAATCCACTTGCCCAGCGTGTCGACTATTTGCTCAGATCAGGCCTCACCCTTCAAGTAGCAATATCAAAATTGAACAAATGCTCAGCAAATACCAAGGTTATTCCAGCATTATTCTTCACCACTCCCATAAATAGAAGACTCACTAGAGTGCTGAATTTCAATCGCTTACACTCATTAGGCCTTAGCATTAAATTTCTAGATCTAAAAGTTTTCGTCTATATAACCTTGAGGCCATTTCCTGCAATCACCAATCTTGACCCAATAAAGTAGTAGATTCAAAATGCGGAGAGTGTCACGGTCACGATTGAAATTCCACGACGCGAGCTATTGACGAAGCGCCACAAGAGAGTTACTGTTCAAGCTGTTCATGAAGGTAGATGCGCTGGTCTATCCTATCTCTTGGACCATAATTCAATCACGCAAAACACTACTGGATTTGACCTTTCCAAAAATCTACCTCATATAATTTAAGATAGTATGACCGCCTCAGTCGGTTTAAGTTTTCAACATCTAATAGATTGATCGATATGTTGGTAGAATTGTTCCTACTTGCTATTTAGGATCATGTTAACAATTCCTAATTAGTGCATAGACTAGAATAATGCTCAAGACAAGCATACACAGATTCAACAGATGAGTTACATTTATTCCTCAGCGCAATTGGCCATCGTCGTAGCGGTGGGAGAAGATCCAACGTATGGTCTTCCTAGGATATCTCGTCGAAGTCCCTACTGTCTACCTTATAAAGTTTGCGCAAGAATTGGCTCCTTGCACCAACTCTATATCGCTTGCTTTATGAACTTCAATCTGGGCAAGTCGAGCATGGACATACCAAGAGATGTTCATGTCAAGGAGGCGCTTGATTTGCACAGAGAAAAGAGCTGTATTCGTATGCAACGCTTCTACTAGTAGCGAGACCATTCCAGGCCTTGGCCTAGAAGATCTCGATATTTATGTCCGTCTTATAGGCTGCTGGGAAGAGAACGTTAGGTATGGTGGCACGTATATGTTCGAGATTTTGAATGAATACAGAGAGAGGCAGCTATCATATAACTCTGATGCTCTCAATGCAATATTAGGAATATTCAATACCATGGTAAAAGAGGAAAATATAATCTATAACATTTGGAGGCTCCGTTTGTACTTTGGTTGTGTTTAAAGAGAATCTCAGATTTTCTTTACATTTTTCGGACTGAGTTGGCTTGGTACTATCTGAAAGTTCCCGAAGACGTCAAAGATTCTCAAACTAGTCGTCTGCAGAGTGGGCCGGTCGCATATCCCATCTCCCTACCACAGTGCCACTAGATTGGAAAGTCACTATTCAAGGCAATGGCCCTCTGCTGACGTACGTGCTCGCTGGCGATGCACGGAATCACTCTAGCAAACCAGACGCTCCAAGGTATCCTATTATTACCGGAGCGACTATTCCCGTGAAGATCAATCATGCCGTCTGAGATGTGAGAATCTCGCCCTATACCCCTCCCTTCAAAGCGGATGCCACATGACTATCCAGGTCCACTCCGAGGCCTCATATATATACCTGTGTATTGGAATGTGCGTTGTCCCAAGGTAAGAGAGACTCGCAACAGGACTACGTTCGTTGATAGACTAGGAGACAAACATTTGTTCTCGAATGATCGAACGCTGCAAGAGGGACACCGCCTCAGTGGAGGAAATCATTCAATATATTTCAGAATTTGTCTTAGAAAACAGCCTGTTGGTCTTCTATTCTTACGCCTACACTGGTGATGGAGTCCCTTTTTGATCTGATCATCTCGAGAGTTTGTAAAGGCCACTCCGCTGTTACTATCAAGGGATGCGCTATGTGAGTAGTGCATAATACCCTCGAAAGCTATAACAGTATCGGGATGTCATGTTGGGAACGCTCATGCACATATCGTATTTCTAGGTCAAATTACATTCTTTTGTGAGCTAGAACAAGTTTTGTGGGTCATGCCGGTTATGTAGCACGTGCCAGGTATGCCTTCGCCCACCCGAGCGCTTTTTTACTGTCTCTAGCCATCCCATTCTGGAGTTGTAATAACTCAGTACATAGGCCCATGACGGTAACAAAATTATGTGGCACCATTGCTATTGTTACAATCTTGAGGTAGCTCAAAAACGCTAACATTCGCGTACCCCGAAGCCTAACAGCGTACAGCAAGATTGAGCTCCCCAGGCTACACTTTTCACTGTAAGCAGCATTTATTGGGTCACCATGGATCAATATTACTGCTTCCTGCTATTTCCTAGCTGTAATTTAGCCTGTATTTGCGCAACCTTTTCTTGAGGAAGGTTTCCCTTTTCTGTAAGCTCAAAGCTTATTTAAATATTTGAGATATGAAGAATACTATTTCCAATTGCTTCAGAGTTCCATGTCGTATCGATTTCGGAAAGTAATGCCTCACTATTTAGTCTACGTATTCACTCTGAAAACAACTTCCTTGACTAGAACAACGAGCTCGAAATTTGTCTTACAATCCCAGAGTCTATGGCCCTGCACTGCCTTTCTAACCTCCGTATACCCTCTCTTACGCCAATACTCGCCATTAAGACACTCGGCAGCCTGAATCCAGAACCTCGCTACTCTATTTCCATCATCACCTATTTTACCATTCATTCGCGCTATTTCTATCTCTTTCTGAATCGCCCAGTCTTGAAGAGTCTGTAACATATTAATAGCCAGTCCTTGTTTTGCGAATCTCACATCGCCATCTACACAGACAGCCTTTATCTCCCACCCCTCTTCAACACCATTGCGCTTGTCTACTGGCCACAACCCGTCAGCCTTGTCCCATGGAACAGCAGTAGCGCATCCCACCACCTTGTTTTCATTCTTCCATTTATTTCCCGCTTTTGCCGACCCGTCCTCAACGACACATATTATAGCCATGACTCCCGCTATTCCCACCATCCTGAAGAGATCTTCGGGCGACTGGAAACGCATGCATTCTACTACCTCCCACTGTTCCGGAGAATTTTTCTTTGAACGCCAGAATGCCGTATTTGCGAGTGATATGATCTGTGCAACGAGGTCTAGATTTGCCTTGAGGTCATCGAGGTAAAAGAGGATTGGTTGAGACAGATGTGAGGGCTGAGCGGTCGACATTCTTTGCAATACCTTTTTTGGGCATGTGGACTGTTACTTGGTCGCATCAAAAGACGAAATATCCTCCCACAAGCAGTGATACTTCGTTAGCTTTTATTAGAAATATCGATAAGATTGGTGAGTCACTAGCGAGATAGCGTCCGAATCTAGATTTCCGAAGTCGAAATCTAGATCTCGAGTAACAAGCTCGAAGGCCAATGAGCCTTACGTGAGAATACGAAATATATCGCTTGGCTCTTCTAAACGACAGGATGGGATGGGTAGATAACTGACCTTCCCTATTGGAAATAGTTCACCAGCCAAGATATTAATTTCACGTGATATTGAGAGGGCTCTCGCAACTAATCTAGATACTATTGACATTCGCGCTAGATCGAAAAGCATATAATAGTATACATATAATCAATATTTCTATAGCCCTGCCAATTCTCAATAACTATAGTGTATAATTCCGTAACTTCAAACATCAAGGGTCAAATTACGGTTGAAGAATAGATTTTGCACAGGCGCTTGACATTCTCTTAACAAGAAAAACCTTTTCAGAAACCTTTTCCATTACTCCGAAATACAGCTTTGCAAGATGAGCTAAATATGCCTCCATAAAAGTGGCGTGACAACCGGATATAACCTTACCAATCTCACTTAGAGTGGCTTTAGCCAGTGGGCCATCATTGTTTATATCTGCAGTTCATGTAGGTGCAGCTCTCTTCTAATGCTAGATCATGAGCCAGTTCCCCGCCTAACGAATAAGGTAGATTAAACTGCTAGTCTCGCCATGACTCAATCTGGACCTATAAGCGAGGTGGTGCGTGTTTCAAATACGGAGCTCAGGTGTGGCGTAGCCTGAGTCATTTCATATTACTCTATGAATCCTTCATCACAACGACCACGCTCAACATGTATAGAATTAAAGCCAAATGCACCGCATTTATTTGCCCCTGTATATATCACCCTCACTAGAGTTATAATCAAGCACTGAATGAAAATTGACATGGATGACAATTCAAAAGATACTTCGACGAGAAACACGTCCCGCCTGGTGTTCGCTGACCATCTCGATAATCAGGACGCTCCATTTCCTTCCATTATTGATGTGCGGGAAAGCAACGCTCAGAAAGTCATTGACCTTATTGAAATGAACCTTCCTGCAGAGCTACAGTACCGAGGATATGCCTGTTTCGATTCATTCAAGTTCGGATTCGAAGAAGTTGAATTGAAAATACAATTAAATCTTCAACATTGTACGAATCCAATGCTATGCTCCATGGCAAACAATAAATATCAGCTGTCACGGAGAACAATTGACAAACTCAGAAGATCACTTCGAGAGGTTTTGGACCCTGAAATTGCGACATGTGACGATCGAAGGACTATCTTCAATGCCGGTATAATTATGCTACGTTTACTAGAGGAGGAAACAGCTTATCTACGTAACTATCGGTAGAAGAAACTGACTTCTCACGATGCTGCGAGGACTAAATATCAACAAGACGCTCGATATATTGCTGTCACAACCGACTCATCCCTATCGATAGAACCGAGTTTAGAGATTTTCTATCCTGGAATTGGAATCCCCACTCAAGCGACGCACATTCTCGGAAAATCACCTACGCAAATTTGCAGGGATATGCTTCCTGATTAGCGAGTCCTTCATTGCGAGAACATCATAAGAAGCGACTTAATGAGACGTTTCCTTGAATATCAATGTAGGCTTCGATCAACCCTTAGCTCATTGAATACAAAACAACTTCGAAAGCACGTACCATCAGAGTACTAACGGGATGGCGATGGAGAGACGGCGAAAGAGCAAATGAGCGACTACATAGTGAAGCCTCAGATTACATTCCATGGAACTAGGCGCGACAGCATGGCTTCCATTGTGCAATTCGGATTTCTAAAACTAGGCGGGGCCCATCCTATAACTGGGGCAATTATCGCGACCGCAAATGGACGTAGTTATGGAAAAGGGATTTACTCATCCCCCGAAGCATGGTTCTGTATCTATTACAGCGATAGAGGCGAGAGACACGCACCTTCTGAACTTCCCGGAATCAAGATCATCATTTGCGCGACCATAATGGGGCGTGCGGCGCTTATAGATCTCCAAGACAGTCAGGGAGTGAGGGACAATATTCGGCCGATAGCAGGAGCTGATAATCACGCTGATGAATCTAGGCTCCAATATGTGGTCTTTGATTCAGCGGCAATTCTTCCCTGCATCGCTCTTCACCTAAACCTGGCCAAAACGAGCGAAGCAGAGATCGACACGCACATCATACAGCTCAAGAGAGATAGCAAGCAAAAGAAAAAAAAAGATGGTTTTGCGTTCTTTGCTCCTCGGGACAAGCAGCGCTTGAAAGAGGAGCGCATAGCCAAAGCTCGCAAATTCTTCGCCTACGGTTTTGGTCCGATAGGCGGAAGGAATATCGTCATTGAAGATATTGCTGAAGTTGACGACGATGAAGAAGATTATGGTGACTATCAGGTAAACAGGATAATGGCAGAGTCACATTCGGCTAAGCCTAGATATCAGGAGTGGGAGGAAGGAGCATGACTCGACCAACACTCACATGCAAGAAAGGCAAAGTTTAAACTGACAAAGGATGTCCTATCAAGCTTTTAGAAGAATTATCTTTACTACCAACATATTATATCTTCAGACCTATTTTTTCTTATTTCTGATATCTATTCGTATCCATATCGAAAGTGCCTACCTAGTAGACGAATCTGTAATTATCACGTGACCGATGATGTACAGTCTTTGGAAAATTCATCCAGCCAACATATATCAGAAACATAATGGCTTGTCTACGCGTTAAGTAATCTATATCATGTCTGAGCCGAAAATTCGTAGATTCTTAAACTAAATCCTTTTCGCATACATGAGCTCTCGCGCGAGAGGTCAAGCACGCTCTAGCTCCAGGCATCAATCTATCCATCTCGCTATTATTACCTACCTTCACCTACTATACAAGCTATAGCCTACCACTTTGCAATATCTACTGAATTGCAGATTAGTGCAACATCTTTTTGGCACAGAAAGACATATAGTTGCCCCGAAATAGAAAATTAGATTGGACGTCCATTAACCTATCCTATGTCCTAGCACTCAATAGCATGGGCGACGTAGAACAATCTTATTTTCCTCTGGCTCGCCTAGCTGATGATTTGCTTATTGTTGTTTTCAAGCATGTAAGTCAAACTTCCAAAGGTCCGAATCGCTTGCCAGCGTTAACGTGTACGTTGAAGCTTGTTGAGGTGAGCCCACACTCGCTTCGCGCGTGTACTGGCGTCTGTCACCGCTTTTATCGCCTTGCACTGCCCATAAAATATCGCGACCACGTTCTTATTGTCAATCTCGACAGGGTTCGCCAGACAAGCAGGCTTCGCAATGAACGTTCTCAGCTACCTCTTTTTGTGCGATCAGCTGTCTTGGACGACCGCTACAGCAATGGATCCGACAATGCTGAGCCTTTGATCGATTTTGTGCGTTCCGCCAAGAATCTGAAGAATATCACAGTGTATGGTAGTTACCAGTTCTCACAACGTCTTTTGGACGAAATCAGGTTCCGGATACCGAACTGTACAATCGATTATCATGCTGTATTTCCAGATGAGGAGGATGGCTGGTATCAAGGATGGCGCGGCAGTCCTCTAGACTGGGGAATGAACGGATTTTCCAGCTCTCAGCTCCGGACCTTGAAAATAGATGGCATATGGAGAATCCATAACGGAGGCCCTGCCGTCGTTAAGCGTAGTTTGGAGAAAATTATTAAGACCTGTCCTAACTTGCAACATTTCGAATCATGGCCTCAAGATTGGAGAGACGACGGCCACATACTGGACTTGGATCTTTCTTCCTGCGACGTTCTCCCAACGTTAGAGCATCTTTGCTATATCCCTCTTTCGTTCGACAACTTGCAAACCTGGAATATCGTCGCGGGCTGGGGATCCCTTAAAGTCCTGAGACTCGTGTCAGTAGACAACTTGTCCGTGTTTGCAACCTTCAATTTACCACAACTGAGGTCCCTCACTATATCAGAGAGCGCGAAAGCGGTAGCTTTCAATAAGTTGCCAGCATTCCGAGCGCCTATACAGTGTTTAATCATAACCTTGGATGAAGATAAGCTTCCTTACCGATTTCTCCGGCAATTTCGGGATACTCTAGATGAACTTGTAGTCTGCCGAAACCGTGCAAAGCCGGATTGCGGATTCTCTGCCCGGAAATTGCGACGGTTGAATAAGGCCTGCCCCAAGTTGAAGCGGCTATGTATTCGACCTTACCTTGATGAAACATCAATAGTACTACCCAACAATTTCTTAAGAGAAGTTTCCCGCTTCCATGAATTGCAATGCCTCTTGCTAGTTATCGATTACCAAAGGAAGTTGCAGGTGTCTCCCACGTTATGCTTCGAGTTATACAAGTCTATGAAAATACACGGGCCTCATTCAACAATTTCGCAGCTGGGAATATATCTAGAAAATAGAGACACGCGGTATGAGGACTTTGAATCTTTGATTAATGGTGCCAGCTTCCTATGCTCTGTAACAGATTGTGGGGTGAGGAATATTGAGAAACAAGCGAGATATTGGGACTATGGGAATTATAGCAGGTGCTGTAAAGAAGCTCAGCTGAAGGCTCTGGAAGGTCGACCGTTTTCAAAGAAATTCGATTATATCTGGGGTGAGCGTTCTGAAGCAGATATAGCCTGGGCCGCGAAGCAGCTAGGTCCAGGGCCAGAATGGGCTGTGAAAGAGTTGCTGTCTCAAGGTTTACTGAAGCAGAGACACCTTGATGATACATGGACCCCAGGAAATGGGAATTTCATTGAGGAAGTCGAAAAGGCTGCTATTAGTGAGAAAAACCTGGAGGAACTCAGGTCACTAATGAAAGAGGAGTTGATTTACTGGAAAAATCGGTTGGAGAGACAGGACAAGTACGGAGACTACTATTGTCTTTATGACATCCTTTATCCGAGAAGCATCTAAACAATCCAACATGTCTCAGGAGCATTTAGAACTTGGATGATAAACATATTATCTTTGTTTCGTTCCCAAAAACGTATAGAGAATCTATAATTAATTTTTCTAAGTTTAGAATCCCAATAGAGATTGCTCATTTCCTTCGGCGTCCATTTTGATACCCTCCGTTCGTTCAAAATCGTAGTGTGCTACTCCGCCTCCTTTCCTCCTCGCTCATCTCCGTGCTCCCCTCTTCTTGATTATTTATCTCGTTAACGCTATCTTCCGCAGCCTGTGTCTGCTTACCTACCAGCCGTCTAAATCCTAGTCTGCCAATGATTCTTCCAGTACCATACATAGCAGAGCCTCCATATTCAGCTGCATTTCCAACACCCTTGCGGAGACCGTCCACAGTATCCGTGAGAAGACCTTCTCCGAGATTGCCAAAATTGTTCCCAACAGTGTCAAGCACACCCTTGGCCGTTCCTCCTAATACGTCTCCCACGGCAGTCCCTTTTTTTTTTTTTTTTTTTTTTTTTGGGCACTTCCGTCGGCAGTCTAATTTTGTGCGCCTTTGACCGGGAAGGTCTTCAGTTGCTAATTGTCTATACAGAATGCGTTTAGATGAAAGAGATACTATAAGAGCTGGGAAATGCTACTTAATTCGATTTCAGAGCTACTTTCTTTTGCTCTCCAGTCCCACGAAGGAGATCCAGGTCCACAGCACGGTCCTCAAGTGCTTTCACCACGACGGATCTAATGAGGCATCAGCTTTGAAAAGGGATAGATGGGATAGAAGCCATATTTCTGTCCTCTATTCTAATCGTGATTATGAGGTAATACATATTGTGGAGTTTCGTCATAGCTGTTGCCACAGTAGGAACTAATGTCAATATCCCCGTCATCACTGATACTTCAACCCTTAGTATTCTTAAAACGTAAGCAACAAATTAGTTCTCGCTGAACTCCTGGATCATAATGTCTCGTATCGCGCAAGATAGAAACCCGAATAAATATTTTAGGTGTTTTTCGCTGCGTCGGCTTTTTCTATAAAACATATTATCTCAGTTGGAGACAGGATAATACTCCAAGTCTCATTCGGGCAGCTTTAATAAGTTGCAAACAAATAACAAAATCCTCTAACATATGCTACAGACTGAAATATCTCTGACCTCTTTCCTTAGGGCTGTTTCATCTTTTTGGAGAGAATTGGAGTTTTTGAAAGATAGTAGCTGTTCCTTAGATCTGGCTAGACGAATGTGTTGGGTCCCTCTTGCAGCTCAGCTAGAATGATAAGAGCTCCAAGTTTTCTTTTATACATCAAATCCGGTAGGTACAAGAAAGCTGCATATAGTTTGTATAGTCTGCTGTATAAGCTTCGTTTAAGCTTTATGTGCAAGCAGCACCTTGACCCACAGCCCCACGAGGGGGAAGGAGGGGGCGAGGGGCAATTTGTAGCTAAACCTGACATGATAAATTACTATGCGACACAGCACTGCAGGAGCTTGCAGGGGCCGTAGATCGGATGCTCAAGTGAAGGTCACACATGCCAACAGTGATTTTTTTTACAATGTCGAGGGTAGGATAAGCCCAGTTGTTAGTCCTGACAGGCTTCTGCATTCTCGTCGACCGTAGCTTCCGTTGGACCGGCAAAAATTTAGAAAAGGGTGCTCGATTCATTATTCTGAAATGTTCTAGAAGTCCGTCTCGTGTTGCACGTCTTACTCGCAGCAAGCAGAGGATATTGCATATCTTGGGCCGAATTTAAGGCTGATGAAGGAGCGATCCGGATAAAGACACTACCGAGAGATCTCTCGCCAGATCTCTGTCACACCCGGTTGCTCTAAGGCTGCCCATTATCCCAGCATTGATTTGTGGTCTCCGGAGTCAGGATTCTCGGTCGCCGAAACGTGGTGAATAGGCGTGCACGGACCGCCTTCACGAGGACCCCAAGTCACCAAGGAAGCGGATACGCATAAAACCCCCAGAATCAACAACAATCAGCACGCTAAATCCCATCGTTACCTCGATTAGCCGAGTCCATTTTTGCTTACCTTGCTCATCGTTACCTTGATTACACCCCCCAAACATGGCGACGGAACAGATTGACGTAGTCTACCCAATGGAGAAGGAGAAGGAGATTAACCGGCTGGCGAATCAGCACGACGTAATCAAGGACGCAATGAGAGGCTTACTCTTCGCCAAGCTTGACCTAAGTGGCACCCCTCTCCGCATCCTTGATTCCGGCACGGCCGACGGTGGGTAGCAAGACGCACACCGACCTTCCGCATATACCATATTTAAACTTATCCATTTCAGGCACGTGGATTCGAGATCTGGCGGCATCTTGCCCGGATGTCCAGCACCAATACGTTGGAACCGACATTGACCCATCCAACTTCCCTGCGAATCCACCCTCGCGCACTACCTACCAGAGGCAGAACATCAACGAGGAGTGGCCGCAGGAGTGGAAGGGCAGCTTTGACCTCGTTCACCAGCGCCTTGCCCTTGCCGGGGGCGGGTCTGCGCAGAAGCCGGCCGTCCTCCGCCTGGTCGACTTGGTGAAGCCGGGGGGATGGATCCAGCTCATCGAGGCGACGAACGTGCTCCCTGAGGGCAACGGGGAGGTGATGCGCGGATTCGTGGGGCTCATGAACGACGTGTTTACCATCATGGGCGCGAATTTGAAATTGATGGAGGATCTGCCGGGGTGGCTCGAGGAGGCTGGGCTGGTTGACGTGCAGAGTAAGCTAGTGGAGTTGAACCTAGGCCCGCTGAACCCCAACCCTCGACTGGCTACGCAGGGCGTCTACAGCACCTCGACTGCAGCAACAGGGCTGGCTAAATTTGCTAAAAGTACATATCATGCCTCTTTCTGACCATACGTTCGTAGGCTGACTGCTGCAGCACTCCCTCAAACGGCAGTTTCGCTTCCCCCAGAGAAGCTAGATAGTCTAGGCGCGGATCTCCAATCTGAGCTTTCTGAACGCGGAGGCATTTATCCCGTCAGGGTCGTATGGGGGCGCAAGCCAGAGTAACTTCTGGCGCCACAGAGAACGCTCAGAAAACAGTTCCTTGCATGAATATGGGGTTCGCATCTAGTCTCTTTTGATTCCTGCGCACCTGGCTTCGGCCTATTCTTATCTGCCGGACTTTTCCTCGTGTCGAATATATTGTTATCTGTATCTAGTACCGTTACAGACAGGAAGGTCAGACCGTCTCACGGGAATTGCTGTTGCATTCGATAATTGGCTGCATGACAGACCATAGTTGGGTCTTTCGGGATCCGGACATGCTGCAGTGTTACCAAACTAATTAATTTACCACCCTGTGCAGTATAGACGCCTGAGAATGCTGTAAGCACTCTTCAGCTGCCCTCTTAATTCATTCGTTCTCAGCCTCGCGACTCTACTGTAGTCGTACTGTCGTACACCTCGCGCGCCAGCACACACTACTCGGCCACTTACCATTCTTCTCCCAAACTCCCCTCTACACTCTCCCTCTACACTACAGGCCGCCAACATGTCGATGTCACAACTCCCACCTCCAGAGGTGCTGGCGCAAATGCCAGTCCAGGCTCCACCTCCGGGTGTCATGCCCAACTTTGACAATCCTGACTCGCTCGCGCCTGGGGCATTGGCAGTTATCTCGATCTTTCTCGCGCTCATGGTCATCACACTTGTTGCTAGGTTATACTGTCGCATAAGCATAGTCCGAAGAGCGGGATTGGACGATTGGATGGCAGCTGGGGCGGGAGTCAGTTACACCATAGCTTGTCCGCAGAGGACTTTATAATTGACTTCGAATAGGCTTTTGGCATTGCCGTATCTGGAGTTGCTATAGATAGTAAGAAGCTTCAAAATGCTCACTAGAACAACTACTTACACCATTTTCCGACAGTGCTTCTAAGCGGGGGGTTTGGTCCTCACTCATG
This sequence comes from Lojkania enalia, assembly GCA_010094045.1. Taxonomy (NCBI): domain Eukaryota; kingdom Fungi; phylum Ascomycota; class Dothideomycetes; order Pleosporales; genus Lojkania; species Lojkania enalia. The sequence goes on from ML986593.1 coordinate 288,352, forward strand.
GAATGTCCCACTTCTCGTCTTCTTTACGCCTCGGTGGAATAGGGTAAGTATATATATACGAAACCCCCATTTCCTACTCCACTGAGCTAACCACTGCTAGGACCTATTCATGCTCACCCTCTTCACACCACTTGCAACCGGCCTTGCAAAAATCTCTATCTTGCTTTTCATCCTGCGCATCTTTCCCCGCGTCGCAAGCCCAAAGACTGCATACGCAACCTACTGCGGTCTCTTCCTTAACACAGCCTTCTACACCGCACTGACAATAGCTACCTTCGTAATCTGCACCCCGCGCTCTGGCGAGGCCGGCCAACTGCCCGCAAAATGCGATCCGAGGGCACGCATGAACCTGGGCATCGCCTCGTCAGCCATCAATGCTGCACTCGACATCTACGTCCTCGCCGTCGCCATCCCATCGCTCTGGACGCTCCAGATTGCCACTAAGAAGAAGATTGGCGTGATACTCGTGCTGGGCACGGGCATGGTGTACGTGAAACCCAACTACCCTCTCTCA
>ML986593.1:304240-395422 GCA_010094045.1 Lojkania enalia
TTAAACTAACAACTAGTTAAGAGTCCTATTTAGACTATATTAACTTTACCCCTAAATTAATACTAAATTAGTCTAGTTCTATATTATCTAAATAATAATTTAAGCAGCTATACTAAATATTATTAAAGGTTAGGAGTAGATTATATTACTAGACTTTTTAGAGTTGATTAATATATTACTATAAGAAAACTAAGTCTTCTTTATATAGGAATGTATCCTTTTACCCTATAAGTATTAGATAGAGAATAGACTACTCCTCTATAATAATTACTTATATATTCTATTAGATTTAGGCCTTTATATACGGCTTATATAAGAAGTTTATAACTAAATATGCTCTATATACTTAAACGCTACTAAAACCTATTAGTTACTATTTTAGAAGTACTACTAGAAGGGTATAGAAGCTACTTATAAATAATATATATAGAATTGCATCCTATATTATAAAGTTTATCTAATATAAACCTAAACTTTAAGTTTTATCTACCTACTTCCTATACTAAATTAACTAATATAGCACCTATATATTAACTTTAAGAATTTCTCTATAGATAAGTCTAGATATAATTAGATTATAGTAGTAATTAATCGCCTATCTAAATAAGTAATATCTATTTTCTACTATTATATAATTAATATATAGGGAATAGCTAAATTATTTATTTAATAGATATACTACTTTAGCTATATACCTAAAACTATTATTTTAGACTAAAGACCTTAGTTTATATCTAGTTTCTAGTCTAAATTCTACTATATCTTAGGTGTAAAGATTAAACTATCTACTACTTATTATAAAAAGACTAATAGATAGATAGAGATTATAAATAAATATATTAATTAGAGACTGTACCCTTTTATATCCTTCTACTAGAATAATTAAAGTTCTCTATTACCTATAATTAACCGAGTATAAGTAACTCTACTCTATATAACTATTAAAATATCCCTATATTAGATCTTATATAAATTTAAGCTCTATTAGAGTTGGGATTAGAAATATTCTATTAATTCTATTACTATAATAGATAAATTAAATTGTAAAGACGCTTTAGCTCTAGTAACTCGTATATATATAGCCTAGGAAACTGTAAAAGTTAATATTAAGAAGGTTTAGGATTGTATATAATCTATTATTAACTATTACTAGTAACTAATTAATTAGTAGATTAGTAATATAGTCTACTTAAATACTAAGAACCTTACGGTCTAGAGATTAAGCTAAAAGCTATCTAATTAATAGGAGGGCCCTTTTAAAGTACTAGAATAGGTTAGAAACTTATACTATTTATAACTACCCTTAGGGTTAAGAATATATAATATCTTCGTACTAAACCTGCTGTATAAGAACCTCTAGGACCCTCTACTAGGGTAAAAAGCTCTAAAACCACCCGCTATCGCTATTAAGGGGGTAGAAGAGTAGAAGGTTAAAGAAATACTAGCTAGTAAGCTATATTATAAGACCCTTAAATACTATATAAAATAGGTAGAATATAATTCTAACCTAGTCTAGTATAAAGCCTTAAATTTTATAAGTTCGCCTTATAAGCTAAGAGCTTTTTATAATAAGTATCTAAATTAGCTAGAACCCTTAAAAGCTCTAACTAAATAGATTAAGGTATATAAGAATAGTATAGAGAATATAGATTACCTAGTAGACAATAATATATAAAAGTTAAGTAGTAGATTTAAAAACTAAAGTATAGGCCTAAAATTACTCCTCTATAGAATCCGGAGAGTCTAATAGTAGGCTGTTAGATACCTCTCTAGTTCTCTTCTCTTCTACTCTTCTTCTTTTTTTTCCTTTTAAACTCCCCCTAAACCTCCCCTACTTTATTTTTAGCCGCCTAAGAGCGCTATAATATTAGCTTAAAGGCTAAATACTAAAGCCTTTAGGGCTGAAACCTAATAGAACAACTTAGTACCCTAGTAGAATAAAGCTACCTAGATACTAGCTATAGAAAGGCTATTTTCCTAACTCTTTACAACCTAGGCTATAAATACTAGACTATAAGTAGATTCCGAAATAGTCTTAAAGACTACCTTTTTATCCTCCTTATCCCCTATATATTAGACTACTATTTATAGTTTAAGATAGCTCTAAAGGACTAGAAACTCCTCCTTATAATAGGAGGGGATCTATAAGTATATTAGTAATAAGTACTCTACTAGTATTAGATACGATTCGTATAGGGTTATACTTTTTATTTTATAAGGTATAATACTTATATTTTTTTAATCTTAAAAACTAAAAGATAAATATTATATACTACCTATAGGCGAGCGCGCGTATAGCCTAAAAGTAGATAATTTAGAAAGCTTCTAAAAAGACTTTAAAAGGTGGGTAGAGTAGTATATTAATTAATTTTTTCTAAGAGGCGTTAGTAATACTTTAATAATTAACGGTTCTAGGGACGCGTAATAATACTAATATACTAAAGCTAGTAAATACTCGTTGCTATACGCGATGAAATTGTAATATTAATAAACTGTTACGATAGTAGTTACTAGCTAATATATAGGTTAATTATACTTACCGTAAAAAACCTTACTTAATATTACGTTAATAAACGTATCTTTATAGGCAACCGCGCGTATTAGCTTTTACCGGTAAATACCTCCTTGAAGAAATTTCTTTATACTAGAACCCATCCGTAACAGCCCCGATTCCCTCCTAAACTAGCGTAGATAGGGACTATCAGCCTATAAGGAGGGGGGTAGTATAATAATGCAAAGAAATCGTTCTATAAAAAGCTTTATATATAACCTTATCCTAAAGCTTTTCGCTTATCTTATCCTACCCCCAGTTCTACCCCTTTTCCCTTCCGTATATAGTTGTACACTCTCTTATAAGTAGCTTAGTAGTTCTTCTATATCCTGTCGTATAAGGCCTATAGGTGTTAATAGAATTCCCAGGTCCCTAATCCCCACGCACTCCTATATGCCTCTGAGTGGATTCGTGCCACATTCGGACCTATTATCTTACCTGCGCTGTTACAACTTTAAGAGTAGTGAAAAGTTGTTACAGCGCTATTCTCGGTTGAAACTTAACCTCGATTAATAGCTGAGATTGTAAGGATAATTTATAATTCTTTATAGGTTAATTGCGCGTTTCTGTATTAAGCTATTACGCGTTGATCTAGGTAGGCCGTTAAAAGTTTGGTGAGGTAACAGCTTGCTTGTACTAACAGCTCGCTTGTAAACTACATTATCCTTTTTATATTTTCTAAGTTAGCTCTATTACACCGCTTTTTTTTTTTTTTTTTTAAAAGTTAATATCTCCCATAGAATTCATCCGGGCGAGACTATTTTGTCATATGTCTGAGAGTCTTTTCTTAGTGTTTGAGGAAACTAGCAATGCATTCATTTGGCTGCGCTAAATAATTCTCAACTTTCCCTAAGATAAATCCATTTTTAACCTAACCACTTTACAAGTCCGATATACCGGAGGACTTAAGAGGCTGAAAATGAGATTATGGCTCTCGAGCTAGTAATAGACCTTAGGCGGCCGTCTACGTTTTCTGACACACATCAAGATCCCAATGCACATTCCTTATTGGCCCTCTATTATGTAGATGCGATATTTGGTAATGAGTCTAGATTGGGCTGACCTTATGGGGAGTTCCGTGGTTAGACTATATATACGGAATGTGTAGGGCGCTTTACAGCTTTGAAGTACTCTATACTTATTTAAGTGACGTGTATTATATAAAATGAGTAAAGCTAAGCTCTAATCGCTATGGAAGAACCATATTCCCGAAAAGAGCTTAGGATTCCTTTTTAGCGCGGAAGAAATTCTAAATAAGCCCTGTCCGGGAATATATAGATCATCCAAATCGGAGTCGGGTGAAGAGCTTGCCACACCAAACGCTAATAACGGGACCTTGTACACCTTGAAGATGGCGAAGAGTTGAAAATAGCTTGCTAAAAATGAGCGCTATTTCTGGTTACAAGGCATCACCTACTCTACACTAGTCTAGGGTGATTGCATTAGCACGTGACTCTTTCAAAGGAGAATGAGGCCGTTTGCTACATCAGCACAGTCTCATAAATCAGGAATAGGGTTGGAATTTGTAGCAAATCAATTGAAGTGAAAAGCAATGATAAGCGGAAGCAAGAAATTCCGGAATGAGAAACATCTAAAACTGAACTTCAAAGCCGGGCATATCATTGTCGTTTAGGATACTGGCATGATATAGTTCAGTTAACGAACAAGTTTTCCCGCGGAACGCTCCGCGGGAGACTCATCATCAAGGACTAAAGAAGCGCTCTAAGTTATTCCAGTCGCGGATAGACATGATACATAATGTTGGGGTATTCATGAGCACAAAGGGGGATTCTGACGGCGTCAAAGACGTATATATTACGAGCTTGATCTTTCCCTTATATTGCAGGAAATAACTATCCGACATGTGCAACTGCATTTGCGGTGGTCTACCCCGGTAGAGTATAATGAGAGGAGGCTTTCATTTTTATTTCAAATAATCGGCCTAGCTAGCAATTGGAAGGCCTAATGCAGCAATAAACCATTTAAATTTGCTTATGTGTCTATTAGTTTTGGTGCTTAATTCACTCGAAGCGCGTGAACTACACTACTGACTGAATGCAGATCAGGTACGATGCCATCAAGCTTTTGCAAAAGTAATAGAGTAAAAAAAGTCTCGCAAGCCTACTTAAAACCCACTGTTTTTACAAGTTAAACGATGGGAAAATGTCTCTTGAGTTCTGAGACTTCAAAGCTTTACGTTGACATGTCGCCCATTCGTCGGAAATAATTAGTTGAATTTTCGAGTGCTAAGATTATCCATAACGTTTATAGATAACATTGTATATATAAGGTTTCCTAGGTTTATTTGATTGCTGTTTGCCGCTAATAGGAAGCCTGTAGCCTTGTAGAGCATCCTAGAAGAGTCTACCCATTTCATCACCTCCCCCAACGCTTCGTATTTAGCGGTTGATGATGCATGCATTTTGTTGACTACTAGTTAATTTGAGGACTATATGAAATAAATTGTAGGGCGTAAGCATTATCTATTTACGGGGAATAGTTATTAGACTACTAGTGAAAGTACCGGCTTCACGAGGTGCCTATCATTTTCCCACCTGTTTATCTATTAATCGTTCCTCGTTTCTTATAACGTGCATAATTTCCCTTGGCTCGTTCCCAACACCTCCAACAATGGAAATTACTGCTTCTGTCAGCATGCTAGATTATTCCCACTCTCTCAGCTGCCATCTGATCAAGCTTGTCGGATCATCCTGATGCGACTATTATCGCCAATTATAATGGAAGATACGTTGAGAATGTACACCAAGCTATATGTGCATACGACATAGTACACGTAAGACAGTACATAGAAATGTGCTCTCAAGCAATGGCTCTAAATCAAACTAATTAAGCATTCAGCATTCTGAAAAGGCGCTCGCTGCTACTTCGAATATCCAGATCTCACGATTCAGTCCGGTAATAAATCTTAACTTGGGACAAATCCTGCGGACATACGCAACATAAGTTATCGATTGGTACAAAGCTTTAACGGCGGAGACATGACCCGAATTTTCAACCACAAAGAGCATGAATGTGAGGTTCTACTATTGCGTCTACCTTGCCATGCGCTTCCTGAAATTGGAAATGTTCGCTCTTCAGATTGGGGGGTTTTTCAAAGCTAAATTATTCTACGATAACCTGTTGGATGCGTATGTAGAACTCATGCGGTTCGTGCGACGTCTTCCGCCTGACGACCCTCTAATTTGGATGCTACTATTAGATATGTGTACACATGTCTCATCTCCGACAAACAATCCGTAGAGAATTTAATGGAACGCTTTTCGCATTTGGCGTGTGCGGTAGGCTCTGCGTTAGAAGCCAACTATCCATTAGAACTTATGACGACGAATATCAAAGGACGAAGCTGATATAGACATTAATACGTTGGAAGGAGCCGTTCCGAGATAGGAATTAGGGGCTCGAGGTAAATATGAAATGGACGTGCTGAGTGAGGGACTTAGACAACTGCACGTTGATGAACCATAATTTTGGTTTTCGGCTGGTGTGATTCTGGAAGTGTCTCGCAACCAGATAATGACGGAGTAGCAACACACGAATAAATAATAGAGTAGCGACCATTCTAGAACCAACTTATTACTTGTCTCAGAATTGTAGATAGATTATTTGTCAAGTGGAAATCGTTGGAATACATGTTTGTAGACTATAGCGTACTTATGGGATATTTAGTGCTCACACAGAATGGTGTTCTTCACTAATATGACTTCAGAGATCCCACTATCGTTGCCGGCTTTCGCATATAACAAGTCATTCATTTGAAACATTCGCTTTGTAGCGTCACCCAAGATGCCCGATCAAAAGTCATATCATGGCCAAGAGATTTATGGTACCTATGATCTCGGTGGGGGCCGTAGAGGTGCCATATCGGCTCAAGGAGGGCCATCTAGTGGGTAGGGATCTAGTATAAAGAATGACAAGACGTAGTCTGACCTAACTTGCCGTAGAGGAAGCCCTAGATATGTTAGGGAAAACATTTAACTTTCTTTAAGATATGGGAATATCCTCAATGCTGAGAGTCAATGATACTTTAGCTGTAGTAATCTCGCTATCATTAACCAAGAATTAAATGTGCTAGGATACGATAGAATGATATCAAAGGCCCCCAACATTATCCATTTTATAATTACTAGAAAGGAAGCCACGAAGTGACTATTCAGGGCTTACACCAGGTCACAGGTCTTTACGTGCGAGAAATTGCTCCTCAACGATCATTCTAATACAGTCACGTGATCTACCTTTCGAGAGGGTGGAAACGCAATATGGTATGAGATGCCGAATGGAATAGCGTTCCATTTATTCGATAGGATATAATTATTACATATTCTCTTCTCCCGCATTTCTTTGCCACAAGGCTGCCCCTGCAATGTTGAAAACTATGCCACAAGCTATATCCCTACATCCCTTTGCTTAGTTGCCTGTCGTCATCATATATTACGATCTAGACTAGCTAATCTAGGTTCCCTTGACCAAATATAGTTCCAAATCTCCAATCCTCTTAAATAAATTGCCGTATAACTCCGAAAAATAGAGAGTGGAGACTGAAGACATTTCATATTATGGAGTCTCGGATATACATTCTCGTTGTGATTGGATCGGGAAAATTATGGTTTCTATTACCTATTTTTAAAGAGACTGTTTATTGATGGGCCTTCACGGGCCTTTCGGGCATCATTGCGGCGCAGCATTACCTGGACGCACATCCAGGGACTAATAGATTCATTTTGAAGAGAGCAATATGTTGATGGAGTTTTCTGTAGACATGAGTGTATCTTCGAATTTGGTGGTTATTTCGTCTCACAGGATATCGTACTCGTCTAAGACGGCTATAAGACTCGTTCTGTACTCAATGGATATATGGCATTTCGGAATTCTCGGATATGGCTATGGAAAGACCTGTTGGAAATGGCATTCGCTACAACTTCTATTACCCCTGATACACCACACTATATCTCGAAAAGCATGCCGATCGAAAAGATGAGCAAGCCGTACCGTATGGGAAAGGATTATGTTCGGATCAGATGTACGCTCTGAGAACAAACCCGAGAGCCATTGGATTATCGAATATCCAGACGCTGCCAGAGAACTGAGAAAGTGCTTAGCCCCCAAATTGCTCGTTGCGAGTGGGCTGTGTTATTTACAGCATAGGCCTGAGCTTCTGGACGGAGAGAAATTTGGAGGGACTATTGTTCACTCTGAACAGTTTGGACAATCGAACATTCTTATTTCTCCTATGGTAGAGACAGTTCTCGTTCTTAGGGGGAGAAATACGCAGCGGACATAGTCTACAAAGGAGTGAAGTGGGGCAAAGCTGCTAGTTGGGTTATCAGAAAGGCTGGAACAGGAGTGGGGTTCTTTTCCTCCAATAAGAGTAATGGTCCTTACAAGAATATCTTCGAAGCTGCTTCAACGCGGGTGGTTTCATTAAATCCTTATACAGTCCTCACAATTGCTGGACCGGCTGTCTTGGAACCAGATTTGGAACCTCTCTTGTCCGAAAGATAGTCACTAAAACCGACATTGACATCCGGAGGGAAGCAGGCTATAAAGGCTAAAAAAGCGCCAAGGGCTTGGAATTACTGGACTACACTACTCCGTGAGTAGCGTGATAATGCTTGTGATAGGGATTTGGCGAGTCTACTGAGTACGATTTCGTACTACCGTACGGGAGCAAGTTATCCGATTGCAGGTTGTATCAGATACCGTCACACGATATCAAATCACGCTGGATATCAGCTGATATATCCTTATGTACATAAATATGGCCTACTGGCCATCCTCAATCAATTAGTTCAGCTCCTCATCTCCCTCCCTGAGACAAGATTCGCCTCTCACCACAATGCTTACCGGTTCTCAACTAATAATAGCAGATTTTTCTGGCAAGGTGGACCAGGAGGGTTTCTCCATTACGAGGACTTTTAGGATCTAATAGCTAGCCATGTTACTGTCTGCCATGACCGAACAAAATCTTTGGAGGGAGGCCTTGTACAGCTCGAGGATGGTATCGAATTTCAATGCAGTGCAATCTTGTGCGGCACGGACTGGAAGCCTTCTATTGGATTCTTCGACGATGACATGTTGATTAGGTTAGGACTACCAGAATCTCTAGAAAAAGGGCCGAAAAAACTCGTAGAAAAATTTATGAAGCATGCTGAAGACGCTGATAAGGAGATATGCTAGTAGTTTCTTATCCCCGGGAATCCGCCCTAACACCATAAATCTATTCACAGAACTCCCTATCGACTTTCATGGAATTGCTCTAGTAAATGATCATACCATCCCCTTTATCAATCATGTGAATATTGAAAACAAGCTATTTGCTGCAGAAGCTCAAGATATGTGAGGAGTTGCATACTTTGACTAGCATATCGGGCTGCTATCACCGGAGGAAATGGAGAAGGATACCGTACTATTGATTGCGTTCAGTCGAAGAAAGTACTTCTCAAATGGTGAATGAGGCAAGGGCATCAACTTCGAAAGTATCATCTACGCGGATAGACTTCTCAGGGACACGTGGCTATCCGCGCATGGGAAGGGATGGTGGAAGGACACTTTCAAGCCATTCTGGCCTAGATATCTGGGACGCTCATGGATGGAGTACCTTAATAGGCAGGAGCTAATATGGCCAAGGCTAGCAGAATAGAGCTGGGTAGGGATGTGTAGTGGATAGTTCCTGTTATGTAGAAAGAAAAGCTACTGGGTATTGTATTCCGATAGTATTATATATGCCTTTCCATTTATGAATTCGCGCTGGATTAGATAACTCTCACCTTAGAAATTCGGTAAGCTTTAGGGTAGCTGTGTAATGTACAGCTGGTGGCCGTCTGAATTTACAATCGAGTATAAATAAGACTAGTTTTCATTGAATGAGGAGTTCTACTCGTGATATTATGCCTGCTGGCGTGGGTAAGGCGCTGAAATTGGGATGGATGCGATGCGAGGTCATGCTAAGTCCTGCACGTGACTCGGCGTTAACTCTCTTTTCTTCAGGGTCGCATCCTCGACGCGTCCGATATTTCATGATAAAACTGTTAACGCATTCCAATAAGAGCTACTGGGATTCCTATATAATCTGAAATTATTCCACTGATTGAAGCTTTCACTTAATGCGAATATTATATCCGCGTTAATTGACCCTACGACGCACCATGTCGAAGCGGAAATCGGACGACTTTCAAGCCCAAGAGGGGGTAGACGATCAATGTCTGGACTGGGAAGTCCGCAACATGGATTGCGATGCCAGTCGCGATGAAGTGCGGTATGCATATCTTTTTCCATGGCAACCTTGCTGCGCGTGACACCTCAAAGCTCCTGAAGCTCAAACGCGTCCTTATTTCTCGCATCGTCTGACACCATGTAGTCAAAAAATTCGCGCCCTTATTGATAGTGGCGAAATGACCGAGAGCGAATTCCGAACTACCATCAATATCACCCCTGAGATATACTCACGCTTCATGTCAGAGCAAGGAGAGTTTAAGGGCGCGGGAAATATGATGTATAGAGAGGCTTGGCAATTTCTCAAGAAGCGCGAACTCCGCGCCCAGCAAACTACAGGAAAGAAGGCGGACAAAGAGATGCAGAAAGCGAAGAGAAGGGCTGTACGGAATAGTGGGGGACTATCGTTGGATCTTTCGGGCGTGGTATTAGATGGCGAAATGGAGGATAAGGTTAGAGTCTACGGTAAATATAATTTCTCTCCAATTGGTAGCGCGTTAAAACGTGCTCTAACTTTGTTGATATCTAGATACATGCGACATGATCCGCGACAAAATCGCCGCTCACCTGGAGAAAGAGAACGTCACGCAAGCACAATTCCTTCGCGATGTCGCGGCCTAGTACCACACCTCAGAACGGAAAATTCAGTCTAAACAATTCAAGGACTTCATGCCGTACAACGGTGCAGATGCGGGGAATACGAACGTCGTGTATTATGGAGCCTATGTTTTATTTGAGAAGATGAGGATTAAGAATGGAGAGCCGAAGAGCGATATGAGATTCCAAATGGAGAAGATCTACGGGAAGACTGGAGGCGTAGATATTAAGAAGGGGAGCTATAGGACGTATTTTACTATGCTATTGGATGATATTCCGGTGCAAGATCAATACGGCTAGTGGACGTCTCATAGGCCCTGGGAGCTGAAATCTCGGAGGCGCGGCGCGCGATTTCGGAGTTAGTCGTAATGAAATTTTTGGATAATGTAAATTTCCTGTAGCATATACATGGAGCAGGCGTGGAGTTATACACGGCGTCGAGCGGCCTTTTGTAGCTGAGCGTAACTTCCTAAACCGAATTTTTCCGGAACGCCTATGACGTGTGCTTTGAATGCAAGTGTTCTGATCTCTTTAGTTCCCTCTACTAAAATCGGTGGGTATCATAGTGATGCTGCAGCTTCAACGGCGCCTGCGGCCTTGAACATCTTTGGGCTCGAAACAACGACCTCGACGGGGTATTTCCACTCCATAAACTTCGCCCAGCCTACAGTAGGGTCAGCAACCATTATTGAGTATACAGTTCCCTTCTATTTTGCAGGATTGGACATTTCTCGAATCGCGTGACATTGGTTACTCTTCTATTTTCATGAAGCCCCTCAAGATGTGTTGACTTACCCCAGTATGCACACTTCCTTCCGAAATACTTTCCAGCGAAAGGCACCAATATCATTGTCAGGAGCAGTTCTAATTGTTGCAGGGACTCCCTCCATTCTCTCTCGGCATCTGAGACGTACTCATCATCGGATGTAGTCGAGTCTGTCGACTCGGACGGTAGGGAGTCTATCTCGTCGGCATCGGAGGAACTACCATTCGGCTGGATGAAGGATGCGCTGTTGGAAAGGGACATGGCAATCGAACGGGAACCCGATTTGTTGATGGTTATAAGGTTGAGGCGTCAGAAAGCAAAGTTATCGAGGTCGCACGGAAGGAGGAATGTACTGAATCAAAACTGAGTGAAGCTACGGGCGCGCTCGGTGACGCATGCTCGCTCTGGCATTGGCCTTGTGGTCCCGCCAAGGAGATTCCGTCACGTGCACGTGATACCTTGAAATCTTGGCGGGAAAGTCGGACTCATAACTTCGATCCGCGATAGCGAGGCGAATCTTGCGCTCTTCACCGGAACACCACCGACGACAGAACACAATCAACCTTATATCTGTTAAGTACGGCCGGTTTTTCACCGTCGATCATTAGAGAGTGCGTACCTGCACAGAGAGCAATCATGGCTGAAGTTGTACGTTATTTGTTACTGTTCCCCCACATTCAATTTATTTGTTCGCTGCCGGGGCCGCACAGTGGTGCCACCCTTCAGCACGAATGCTCCCTTCGCTAGTACATTCTTCGTTTTCTCACCTAGCATTTCACCAATATAGGCCGAAACCCTCGCCGAGCGCAAGCCCCGCAAGTCGGTCGCCTTTAGCGAAGGTCAAACAATTGTTGACTCCGACGGCAACATTACGGAGAGCACAGAGATGAACGGCGGTAACAAGAATAGTGCCGAGTCGCACGCAACTGGTAGGTCAATCGATGGCGACGTGGGTAAACATGCCCGGTGCAAATTCGGGGTGGTGAATGTGGGCTGACTTGAAGGACTGTAGAAAATGCGGACAAGGACGTCGACGAGGTAACGGATATGTTCAAAGATCTGGCCAAGAAAAAGAAGAAGAAGAGTAGCAAGTCCAAGGAGGGCGGTGAAGAGGAGGCTGTGGCTGCTGACGGCGAGTTTGATCCTACGGCGCTAAAGAAGAAAAAGAAGAAAAAGCCCAAGACGGAAGACGACTTCGAAGCCAAGCTCAAGAAGGCGGAAGCAGAGGGTGGAGAAAAGGTTGAAGAGGAAGCCTCCGAAGAAGTCCAAGAGGGTGATATGATGAAGGGGACAGGGATCTGGAGTCAAGATTCGACGACACCTATAAGGTAAGTCACATCACCCCGCAATGCCGCTGATTAAGAACGGAAATTTCACCCTCTCGCAATACAGCACACAAAGTATGTAGATCATAGCTAACAAAGACAGCTATAATCTTCTGCTTAATCGGTTTTTCCAAATGCTCCATTCACACCACCCAGACCTTGCTTCCTCCGGGGGAAAGAGCTATAAGATTCCGCCTCCACAATGTCTTCGTGAAGGCAACAAGAAGACCATCTTCGCGAATATTGCTGAGATTTGTAAGTCGAAGCTTAGGGCCGGAAATTCGTTAAGGGTAAAGGCTGACATACGTAAAGCGAAGCGGATGAAGCGTAGCGATGAACATGTCACGCAGTTCCTGTTCGCTGAGTTGGGTACCTCTGGTTCCGTCGACGGTTCCCGACGTCTGGTCATCAAGGGCCGTTTCCAGCAGAAGCAGATCGAGAATGTCCTTCGCCGATACATTGTTGAATATGTGACCTGCAAGGTACGGTAATAACGAATGTCTTCATTTTAGCAAGAGCTAACACTTGCGGTAGACTTGCCGATCCCCAGACACCGAGCTCAACAAAGGGGAGAACCGTCTCTACTTCGTCACATGCAACTCGTGCGGCTCTCGACGCTCTGTCACTGCGATCAAAACAGGTTTCTCTGCACAGGTCGGAAAGAGGAGACGGCAACAAGGCTAAACTACCCCGTGTCGGCTGGTCCGTGTATACTTTCCTTTGGCTAGATTGCCAGGTGCATTTCTGGGTTGAAGGACATGGCACCAAACGAGATAAGGGCGTATCGCGTGCGCCGCTCAGCATGATTATGACGGATAGAGGGTGGGATGGAACAAAATGGATATAATAGGATGCATTCCTTGAGAGGCTTTTGTTCATCAGCCGACGATTCTGTACGCAACTACCACAGATGGTATGAAATTAGAAGATGCTACTCCCATTCATTTCTGATAGTAAAGTAAAACCCCACCTCTCTTTGGGACTCGAAGAGTTGACCACTCCTTATCCGTGCCGCTTATGAAGTGATCAATCACTAAGTCCCGAGGTCTCGTTCCTGGTGTGCTCAAGGCCTGGCAATATCTGCAGTCCAGAAGAAGAGCGCCAGCGAAAGGCGCACTAACCAAGAGCGAATCAAAAATAGAAGACGATGAACGACGCTACATGGTACTGCCCTGCGCAAGCGCCTGTGGGCTCGTGCATTGCGCCCCCCAGCACAGAACTCGGTCCGCGGTAGTACAACGCAGTTTAGGCGGCATTTGGGAGAGGACAAGAGTTATAGATTGCATTTTGGCGCGCTCAGTATCCGAAGAAGGACAGAGTCGATATAAATGTCTCGAGCTTACGGTGCCGTGTTGCCTGGTAATACATAGGTGCAACGGTCAAAGGGAGAACTTGCGAGGTGTTACCGAAGTGCTGGTTCGGCGCTTAGATACCCCGCCAGGTTAGCTCTATTGCCATCCAGCCAAGGTGAATTAGGAACTTCATGGGCTAGAAGTCTCAGGGTCGACAGCAAGAGGTTTGTGATGGTCAACAAAGCTATCCGGACGAAGCTGCGACAGAAGGAGCGCTGGTGATGCACTGTAGTAATGCATTCATAGAGCTTCGTGATTCGGCGGCCGATGAGAGAGCGAGCGCTTAGGGTGCCCCGCTAAGAACACGGGAATCAGCTCACAAGCTAAGGCTTTACGTTGAGGCTGAGCAGCTTTCGCGCCGCGCTTTATGAGAGAGGCGTGCGCTGATTCCTGTCTTCTGTTCTTTATCCTCTTCTCCCAACCTTCATCCCCACTAGACCTTTATTCCCGCGGGTTCTTGGGACCAAAGCTCGACAACCACCCCAGTAGCCAGCTGAACCCCACTAACGCTAAACTTCCTTTGACCAGCTCACCTCGCAATTGCGAATATGTCGCAGAACTTCTACCCCCGTGGGTATTCAAGTTCGAGGATGATAGACACGGACTGACCAGACGTAGCTCCGCCCGAGAAGCAGGGATATCCTGCACCTGGTAAGTTACTACCAACCTTCAATCGATGTATTGCTGACATCGAGTTCTCGCCAGGGCAACCGCAGCCATATTACTCCCCTCCTCCCCAGCAGAACTATCCCCCACCCCCGACGTCCAGCCCACCAGCTCAGAACTACCCTCCACCCCCCCAACAGCAGCAATATGGAGCGCCTCCCGACCAGCAGCAGCCGCACGCGTACCCAGCTCCAGGAGGAGCACCCCCCGTTCCTCAGCATCCGCAGCAGCAGCCGATGGGATCACCATACGGCGCACCTTCGCCTTCGCCGCACCCTGCAATGACTCCACAGCAGATGGCTCAGCCTCCGCAACAACAAATGGCACCGCAACAACAAATGGCGCCGCAACAACCACAGTTTGCAGGAGCTGGCAGCACGCAGGCGGATGATGTGGGCACTTTCAACGGTGGGAGCTATCGAGTTAGCCATCGGGATACGAATACCATCCTAACCGTCCAGCTGGCCATTGGGTGTCCCTTGACTGCCAAGCCAGGTGAGCTTGATACGTTTTCTACTTCCCACAAGGCTCAGATGCTATTCCAGATATTGCACAATAGTAGATCGTGGGCTAATATCGATTAAGGCGCTATGATTGCGATGAGCTCAACCGTTACCCTCAAGGGCTCCGTCAAATTCTCTCTCAAGAAAGCCCTCGTCGGCGGTGATATGAGCAAATCCACGTACACCGGTCCTGGAGAGCTTCTGCTGGCTCCGGCATCCATTGGCGACATCACCATTATCAAGTTAAACGGCCAAGAGCAGTGGAGTGTGGGCAAGGACGCTTTTTTGGCGTGCACCCAGGGTATTGTAACCGAATACAAGAGTCAGGGATTAGGCAAGGCAATGTTCTCTGGAGAAGGGCTGTTCGTGTACAAGATTAGTGGCCAGGGCATTATGTGGGTGACCAGCTTCGGCGCAATCATTAGGAAGGATGTGAGTCACTCCTCTCTATTTTACGCGACTCTATGCTACACGTTTCAACCCAAGAGTGCTTTGACAGTCAATGACTGACTGCTATACACAGCTCCAACGAGACGAGAAGTATATCATTGATAACGGGCATCTGGTCGCCTGGAATTGCAAATATGTCCTCGAGCGCGTATCAAGCGGTGGCATTATTTCGAACTTAGCAGCCGGCGAGGGGTTGGTGTGCAAGTTCACGGGTAGGTAATTCTAAATTGTGTTTGTGCGCCACTAACGTTGGACTACAGGTCCCGGTACTATCTTCATGCAGACTCGCAATCCGCAAGCCTTCTCGGCATGGCTCACTGCCAATGCAGCAAACCAGGGCATATAGAAGTTCCTTCGAATTGGCGATGTAATGGCTACTGGAGAGTTGCATTACATCCCTCTCTTAATTTCTCGGAAGAATGGAAAATCCGCCACGCAGAGTTAGGAGTCCTTTTGGTTAACGACCTATTCCTTGTATCAAACGCCTTCGCAATTAAATTTCTCCCTTTTTAAAGCTTGGCCTAGTCAAATTTGAAAACTGATCTCTTTTATGATGACTTGAGTATCTGGAAGCATGGAGTTGGTGAGGAAAGGGTGTGGATATCTTTCAACGTTGTGTTCTTGGATCTTCAATTCGATATTTCTTTGGAGTTTCGATCTATGCCCCGTCATTTATACTCCTTCCCAAAATTGATGATTTTATAAATGTCTACACGGTGAGATGTCTGTTGGTAGATGTCCTCTGCTGTTACCCCGGTGGATCGAGGACCATGTTATTCCGCATGGTAGACAAAGGGATGTAGCGACTCTTGCGGAAGTTGGGAAAATATAATGAAATTGAAAAAGAACGGACTCGAGAGTCAAGAATTGAGAGACTATTGCTGGAGAGTAGCTTGACAAGTCGAGGTCTAGCTTAGGATCGAGGAATATGCAAGGGCCCTTCCTGTTTTCGGTGCAAGTATATGGTCACATGACGTGACGTGTCTGCTCTCCAAGGCGATGTGATTGATCGGAATAGTATACCTGTACTTATATAGATACAGTTTATCTGTTCTTAACATATGTGTTTTCTAAAATAATTTATTGAGCGGGACAAGTGCCCCGATATCCAAGCATCCTTTTATTGGATTGGTCATCGGTTGTTTAAGCGAGGCTGCTTTCGCGCATTCTCGTGCGCTTCTTTCTGTCACTCCTCCCCCATTCGCAGAAGCTATGATTGCCTACATGCATACTGTTTCACGATGCGCAAGACGCTTAGAAGGTCGTGCAATGCCTGTGCCAAATCGAAGTTGAGCTGCGATCTTCGCACGCCTCAATGCTCACGGTGTATAAAGAGGAACTTTGCTTGCGTCTATGCGAACCAGCCGCTGACCTCCGCGTTGACTAGAAACGCAAGCACATCTCCTATTGAGCCTTCTCCAGAAGCTGAGGGTGCGGCTGTGCGACTCTCGACAGACCCATTGACGCTGTTCAACAATCCTGGTGTACAATCGTTCGACCCGTTCGATTCGTATCCGCATACGAGACTTCCACGTACGCATGTTCATCGGCTTATCCAACACTGTGAGTCTCTGCTTCTGTCACTATTCATAGTATCTTCGTATAAAACATAGCTAAGATAGTGTAGTTCTGTCGAAAATCGTCTTCCAGTACTACCCCTTGGATTTGAATACTTCATCGAACCCTTTTGTAGTTTCTTGGTGGCCTCTTGCTCTCGCTGATCCAGCTCTTTTCCATGTGTCGCTTCAAACTGCGTCCTTAGATATAGAGCTCCGAGCTCGGAAGGGCTTTACTAACTCAGAAATTTTGATGGCTGATTCGGTGTCCCTGGTAAGACAAAGGATCGAAGATCCATTGTTAGCCTCTCAAGACGAGACCCTGGATTCAGTAGTCACGTTAGCTGCTATTGAGGTGAGATTTTTCTATCTACAATGCAATTACTCCAATCGGTCTCGCATGGCTAGGCTGACTTCAAATACGATAGTTCGGTAAAGGCAACTTGGCTGTTAGTAAAATGCATATCGATGGAGTCAAAAGCATGGTTCAGATGAGAGGGGGAATAAAACATGTGAAGCTCGCGAATCCACTGACAGCAAGAATGGTCTCCTGGTAAGCACTTGGATTGAGAAGGTGGCTTAAGGTATCCCGCTAATAAATTGAACAAAGGGTATCTATGATAGTCATGCAATCTCCTCAGTTCCCGATTCAAAGTGACAGTGGCCTTGGAGACGGAATAGCTCCCATTTCACAATGGCATGAAGCTGCGACAAATTTGCAGGACCCAGCCCCACCATCTCTTGATAATCTTATTCTCAGTCCAGAAATAGGCGAAGTCTTGTTTCGCCTTCGCAATCTGTTTATGGAACCCCGAAGTTTCGACCTGTCCAACACTGATCTCCATGATTTAACGTGCTTTGTTCTGCACAAACTACTACTCTGGTCTCCCCAGTCTACGGGACGCAATATCCCCCAATCGCTAGCAGCTTCACAATGCGTTCGACATGCACTAGCCCTCTACATGCTCATTATTCAGGGACCGACATATTTTTCGCATGCGCGCCTTCAGTACAATACAACCCTACAGCTCAAAGCTCACTTGGAAGGCTCCTTGAGCCCATTACTCCTTAGTCATAAATCACTCGCTATTTGGCTCCTCTCAGTCGGCATGGTAACTTCGGACGGACTACAAGAGTGTGACTGGTTCTCGAATCAAGCAAAGGCTATCATTACAGCCTATGACTTGTATACTTGGGAAAATATTCTCACTCATCTCGAGGAAATTCTATGGCTTAAGACGCAACAGTCGGAACATCTCTTTCGGCAACAGTGGCAGGACGTCTGGATGCTTGGGGGAGCATGATAACTACGATATTTGAAAACTTTGCAGTAGATCGGACACCCAGGGACTTACCATTGGCCCCGGGAATCAGATACGATGTCCCACGTGTGTGGCTTGATAACCCAAACGGATTCATTCTTGGACCGTAGAGGACTAGTCTCCGAAGGCCAAGGGCTCTCGGCTATTCATTGGCGCAGCTACAGCCCCAACTTTATCCCATCATGGAATAATCTTCATTAATCAACATCGTCACAAAAGTGTCTCCTCCGGAATGCCGTCATGGTGAGGAGATGTGAGGAATTTGTGGTTTCTAATGGGAAATCTTGACTTTGATTAAGTAAACCATGAATATTGGAGCCCAAGCCCCCTATGACGGGGCTCTAAGATATAGTTTTTCCTTCAATACTGTCTGGAGTCAGCAATTTCGAGTTTTTAGTCTTGATGCTGACTTCTGTACTGAAGTAACTCTCGACAAGGGAAATTCTGTAAACGAAGCAATGTGGGCAAGGACATTGAGGACCAAATTCACGTCTCGAGAAGATTAATCCGACACCTCAACGAATTTGTGCTGCTATGAAAGACCTCAAACGCCTTCCAATTGTCCGAATTCGACCCAACTTCGATAGTCCGATACTTAGATCCTCACTACGATGGTCGTTTCCAACGAGCGGGAGCTATGCCCGGGCGCTATTCAAAAAACTCCTCATTTCTAGCCGATACTATACCCAGTCATGTACGTCGAGCGAAATTATTTGATTGCTGGACCCAAGTTCCAGATCCTCTCCATGTACCCAGGCAGTACATCCTAAATTCGATTCTTAGCTCGCTCGATGGGCTAGTGGACCTCAGCTGCGTTCCTTTTTCCAACAGTGGGTTGGCTTCATAATTTAGTACTACACGTACTTGCTAACATTCTCAGTCTTTGCAGGCTCATCACCTCAGCCTTTGATGATTTTGAACGAAGACTAGACGTGCCTGACTACTTTCGAGACCAAAGCTTTCGGGTCGATGGCAGCAATAGAAATCCGATGTTTAATCTAATCATATATGACTACCCCTCTCATACCAATGTAACCATCAAAAGACTTCATCATCACCCACCACGAGCAATCTTCATAGTGTATGTAACCGTAAGGCCGGATTACACCATCATAAGGGCGCTATGATAAGCCTTGTATGATCCGGGCTCCGAGAGTCCCGGGCGATGCGGAATCGAAAACGAAAAACTGACCCTTAATATGGGGTGGGCGCGGGAACTTGTCCAGCTAGGAGAAATTTGCCCTTACTAGAGCGCCTATGATTGGGAAGGCAGCATTAGAGCTTGATTGATGGGATCAGGCTACGGAAAGGTTGGAGGCTAACGCATTTTTGCGACTTTGTTCTCGATGGTATGATTCTATCGGTGTTGTGATTTACTTTCATCTAGCATCCACGCATCCGCCATCATGCCTCTGAACCGACTCAATGAGCATCGACTACTTTAAGAAATGTAGGTTTGATAGATATCAAATCAAAACATGGTAACCGCATTTTGGTACACTACATGATAGCCTTTTAAACACTTTCTTCATTTCGGTCTTCTTAATTGACTCTGCCATTAAGATCCTCGAATAGGTTAAGCGGAATCATGGACGCCTTAAAATGCTCACTGACCGAGCCTGTAGATCTTCTACAGCTAGCGCTTCGAGCAGCTGCTCGTTTTATCGTCGCTTGTGGATCATTCGTGCTCAGGCCCTCTGTCGCAAGTGGGCTCTTGATCCTGTATTTCTTAATAATGGCAGTGTCTTCGGGCTTTCGGAAAGACCGAATCCAAGACCGAAGCCAGCTCAAGTCCACATCCCTAGAAAAGGTCTGCCCGGGCGTTCATTTAGCTGACTTGCTTACCAATTTCTTTCTCTTGGCTACTTACCTAGCTGACGTGAGGCTCCGAACCGCAACATTTTCGAGCCACTGGAGCTAGACTCCGCACGGTTTGGTCCGGCCGGCTCATCGTGATTGGTTCCCAAGCCATAACGTAACTAGGACGTGTAAGTCATTCAGGATGGAAACGTACCCTTACAGTATTCAATTCACACGCCTTATATACCTTAAATACATAACCTAGACCTTATACCGCCACAGAATCTCCACTCTAACATACCCTAGAACTAATCAATGACAATGGCAAAACAAGACATAACCACAGCCCTCCCGCCAACATGCAAACCCATCGTCCCAACCCCAGAAACCAAAACACAAGATGTTCTCTCCAGATGGTCCGACGCTCATGTCTCCCTCCCCTATGCCATCGTCACACCGACTAGCACTGAAGATATTGTCTCCACAATCCACTTCGCCCAATCTCACTCCCTGAAAATCGTCCCCGCGGCCGGCGCCAACGGTTCCTTCATCCCCATCACCAGCCGCACAATCTACCTCGACATGACTTCCTTTAACAAGGTGCACCTCGACGCCTCACGCGGCGAAGTGACGATCGGCGGCGGCGCAACGACCGGCACCGTGCTCCAACATCTCGCAGAACGGGGATGGCACACCGTTCTCACCAATAGCAACGCCGTAGGCGTGGTGGGCGCGTTCTTGGGCGGCATGAGCGGCGCCGTGAACGGGATCAAGGGATTCGGAATCGATCACGTTACAAGCGTTACGATGGCCATTTTCGATGCCGGACAGGCGCCCGATTGGCGAGGTGGTTTTTGGACCGGAAAGTGAAGGGGGGGAGGAGAAGAAGCTATTCGAAGTCCTCTGTGGTGCAGGGCATGGGATGGGCGTTGTAACGAGCTTGACGCTTAGGGCATGGAGGGTTGACGAGTTGGGGCTAACGGACGGCAAGGTCTGGACGAGGAAGTTAATGTTTCCGGCACGGGCGGTGGCCGAGGTTGCAGAATTGTATTTGGCACTGCAGCCCCCCGCGAGGGAATTGACGGCTGTGATGGTGTTTTTGAGGGCACCCCCCACGGCGCCGGTGCCCGATGCACCTATGATTTTGCTAAGTTTGTCGTATTTTGGATCGGAAGGGAGTGCGAGAAGAATGTGTGTGAAAACATACGAAGAGCGTTATACGAGGAAAGCTATTATGAACGTGACCGCGTTGACGAAAATGGAGGATCTAAACGCTGCAAATGAGCCGCTGAGTGCGCGTGGTGGGTTCAAGGAGTACTATGGCTGCTTTTTGGAGGAGGTGAGCATGGAAAGTATTGTCAAGAGCTTTGAGGAGTGGCAGAAGTTCACTGCGGCAGATTTGAAGGATCGGGGGAAAAGCTTTGTGGTCATTGGGTCTTGGAGCACGGATGTGCTCGTTAAGAATGAGGGAGCGTTGGGTTACAAGACGTATTTTAATGCGCGAGGTAGAGGGACCTTTGTGCAAGCGACCGTTTGGTATGACAAGTGGGACGCTAAAGAGGAGGCGGATTCGTTTGGAAGTGCATTGGTAGGGTATTTGAGGAAAGAGGATAGACAGGCTGGTAGGAAAGACTTTTGCTTTGCCAACAATATGATTGCGGGACATAATATCTACGAGATATATACAGAAGAGCAGGTAAGTGAAATTAAACGTGTGCGAGAGTTATGGGATGAAAAGAAGACCGGCTGGGGAATACTCGATGGATGGTAGACGCGTTACGAAACAGGAAAGCGGTATATATAAGGCCAGGACCGGGAGCATGCGAAGTGTTTCGCATCTTCCATTCATGAAAATGCTCTTCCATGACGAATCTTCCCAAAGAATATAATACTCCATATAAACTTAATGCGAGAGTTTAGCCAGAAAAAATAGAAAGTATAAAGGAAGACTTCATTAGTTACTCAATTGTTACCAAACTTTGAGATTCCCTCGCCTCTAACCGATATCCCAAGTTTGGTCACTAACCACATATAAGAACATCTGTAATTCATGATAGTAGAGAAGGGTTTTTGAACAGCGCATCCAAAGGACCCTCGTGCGGTGGGATCGGTCGAGGTTTGACAACGTAGTCATAGAAGCCGAAACCGCTGTTGAACTTGTTATCCTCCGGACCAATAACAGCCGTATTGTCTGCACTAAACATGTTATGCGGAAACCCGATTTCGAATCCATATGCACCATCAATCTCTTTGATTTCATCGTTCGTCAATTTCAGACCCAAGGCCTCAATGTTGGATTTCAAGTGCTCAAGTTTCCGTCCCCCAACGATAGGAAATGTATAGGGAGCTTTATGCATAACGTATGCCAAGGCGACAGAGGTTATGAGTGTATCCTTCTGTTTGGCAATGGTGTTAAGAACGAGACTGACTTTTTCTTCTTTGCCGGTACTCATCATGGCCATGTTGCGGGTGCCATCTTTTCCCCATTGGTTCTTTGGTTTGAAGTATCCGCCACCGAGAGCCCCCCAGGGAGCAAGCGCCATGCCTTCGTCCATGCACATTGGTATGATCTCCCGCTCGAAGTCGCGTTCTGCCGCCGACCAGCGACCTTGATAGAGAGAGAATTGTCGAAGCCCATGCTGGCGAGCGTAGCAGTTCATTTTTACAACTAGCCAAGCCGGGGTGTCGCTCACACCGAGGTAGATTACTTTGCGTGAGGTCACGAGGTCGTTGAGGGCATGCATGATTTCAGGGATGCTGGTTGTATGGTCCCAGAAATGAATGTAGTACTTTTGTTTATTAGCTCATGTGTTGGTCAATACTTACGCTGAAAATAAAAGAAGAGATTTTTGATTAGGAGACGGGTTTGAACACACGATGTCGATATAACTCGTTTTCAGCTGCTTCAGCGACCGCTCAACACTAGTATGAATGTTCTTCGCGCTGTTCCCGCTGAAATTACTCCGAATCTTCACCTCCGGTATATGGCTCGCCTGAGGGCCAGTAAATTTCGTTGCAATAACCATCTCGTCCCTGTTCTTTCGAGCCTCCATCCATTCACCCAGCCAGAGTTCCGACTCGTTAAATTGGTAATTTACGGCTGTGTCGATGAAGTTACCGCCGGCATGGAAAAAGTAGTCGAGGATTTCGAAAGCAGTTTCCTTTGAACATTCGCCGAGGGAACTCTTCCAGGCTTCACCGAAATTCATGGCGCCAAGACAGAGAGGTGAAACCTTTACGCCAGCCGTGGGGGAGAGGATGCGATGGCGACCGAGGAGTGAGACTGGCACTATTTTCGGTACGGCTGCCATGGTTAAAGTCTATTATAGAAGACCTCGTGTATAAGGCAAAATTCCTCGGGGTTTGAGATTCGAAAGAAGTGTTGGAGACTGTCCACAATTTTGTTTGTTGTAGAATCCTTTGTACCAAGTCAAACTGCGGTTTATTCGCTAGCGCCATTCTAGTGGCTTGGCACGATGCTATGCAGGAGTAATTATGGTATGACGATTCTTCTCATAAAAAGCAATGATTATTTGTATTTGCTCACAAAGAAGCACTTGCTAACATATATGAGCAGTGTTGTCTTACTCTATGATGGCGTTAACGCTGCGCGGCTGCTTCTAGAGCTCGCTGGTACGTTAATAGAAATCGCCCCTCCGATGTAGTTCGACTTAAGAGCGATTACGTGGAACAGAATTTTGAAATTTAGTGTCAGTGGAAGTTAGTTATGCTACATCTTCCATCCAATACTCTCCGGTACGTGAAATTTGAGATGATGGTGTAGTGCTAGAGAAAACGGTAGGAGAAGGAATTTAATCTCGTGCTATTATAAATGCGGTATAGCAAAGCTACAGTCTCAACGCTAGAAATTGACATTATCCATCTCCACATATCTCATCAATCGATAAGATCACATATTGCTGTCTTTGCGTGCGTCGATGATGTTTTCCCGCGTATCGATGCCAAGTAGCAATGACGAGGTTGAACGGCGAACCCTTGTAGGTGATCGAAACAAGCCTTTACGCAGCATTATGGGGCACTCTGTGCTCGTGAAAATTGTTTAAAAAGTTTTTAGGATTAGTTGAACAGTTTACTATCAATGTTCTGTAGACTTTCTGTGCCCTTTCCAGGCATACAACTCCTATTCTCCCCATAAAATTCCAACACTACATCCGTAACTTCACAAGTCATATGGTAACCATATTCAATTCATCATTTCTCTACAAAATCACCCGCGTCTGAAAAATCCATCACACGCCAAGATGAGGTTATAAAAGGCGGTCCAATGGCTCAAGTGGAGTCTCACGTCGGCAACGAAGTCAACTCACAGGTCATCCACGACAATACAATGGGCGGGCGAATAATCACAGGCCTAGACACATTTATCGCTAGGGGACCCACTTCTGTCGCCTAGTCTGTCCTAAACGAAGGTGCTGTTGCCGACGAATCACATTCTAGGGTTCTCGACAGCGATACGATATCAACATTACTCAGTCAAAGAAAGAGCACACTGGAGGGGATGGCCCTATGAGACGGAGGCCAACGGCGAAGGCATAGCAGCGTGATGGCGAACTCATTACGAGTCGGGCTCTGTATGATATCATTGAAGCTGAGAAGAAGCCTACAGGTGGGGAAAGGGTGAAGGGAGGCCTGACTACAGCGGCGCAAAGTGAGATGGGTAAAGAATAGATCGCAGATCTCCCGACTATACATTTTTGTGGTGTTTGCATGTGGTGATGTATACTATAGCTGTAAAATAAATGTACACATGTATATCCTCAGTTAACTAGAGAAGATATTTCAGTATTACCCTAATATAATTTTGAAGGTTCTTGGGAAATCGAATCAATATTCAGGCAGTGGTTTTGACGTCACCTGTGGAGGCCGAGGAAAAGCTTTCATTGCGATACAGTCCTCCAATGATACCTCATAATACCTATGGTTTTCAAAAATCAATTCAAAGTAGAGGATTGTTGACTGAAATTAATATTTGCAAGGTCATCGCAGGCAAGATCTGGTCTACCTAAAGGGAGAACCTATAAGCTCAGGTCACGTGCCTGATTATCTATGCAGCCCTTGACTAAGCAGTCTCATGTACTATATATGCCCCCGCTGTACTTTGACCGAGAGGTCAAGGGAACACCACAGCGCGCCATCAATGCATTTATCTATACCACCCTATACAGTCTCCACCCCCTCCTGCTTACAGAACCTAGCAGTAAGTAGGTACCTTAATCTCCCTGTCAAGTGGATCAAAGATTGGCGAATCAGGGTTCATTGCTGTATTAAAAAGTAATACAGGCTTGTATATATTCACAATTTTCTGCATCATAGATATCATTCTCGCATACATGTTCCTTTCAGTAGGTATACTTATTAGAACCTTAGATATCATCAAAGGTTATAGCACGTGACTAAAAAAGTAAAAGTCACCTGACCTGGATTAGGTAGGTATGTAAAGTCAAATGCTTCCTCGCTTATTTAAGTTTGCTCTAATCTCTGGAACGCACTCTTAGAGTAGGTTTGGGGCTGTGCACCACAATTGATGAACAATGGCACTTGATATCGATTACGATTGTGCATTAGCGAACGAAAATTCGGAAATTGACAATTTGGGAAGTAGGGTAAGAACCTTATTGATACTAATGAGCAAGATTATACCGAACTCTGATTTAATCCCGCAGGACCCGTTAAACTCGTAACATGGAGGCAGAAAGTCATAAGACAGTATCCTAAGGCGACCTCCCCGTACCGATTGGCGGTATTGCGCGGATAATCACCATATCTGCGTGACGTATTCTAGGCAAGTGTGAAAGGGTCCGATCAATAGTGCACAAGTCGGGTGCTGACAAGCGATCAATTACTTCAGGTTTGCTATTGGCTGTCTCCTTCGGGATCCGAATAACATCGAGTAAATCATACGATAGCTGCAGATGAACACACTTCTTTTAACGCCAGGATGAATCAGTAGTTAGATTGAGTTTCATTCGCAAAATGCCCCCAAGAGAATGTACGATCATCCTTGGGACAGATTTACTCGATTTCGAATATGATAGTGTCGTTCTGATATGGCAAGCTCCCCATATCTCTAATTTCTCCATTAGATATATTGAAATTGAACGCTTCTAACATTAGAAAAGCCCGGAGTGGAAATCTTTTTATAGCTCGAACAGATTTCTACTCCGTGGTTTAGACTGTAGTGCTAGCCCTGCGTTTTGTCCTACGCCTTGATGACATCAGAGTCGGTGCGCATGTGTTCGGCGACCACTACAAATATCAATCTAGGCGGTAAGTCAGTTTTGGAACATTCTTCCCAGATGGCTTTGACCATAGCCAGGGAAAACCTTCCTCAAAGTAGAACGAATTGCAAAGCTTCAGGACGCAATCTGAATCCTTGCTGAACTAGTTGTCGATCACAAGGATGTTCATCCTACTCCGAAAGATCATGTCTCTCACCGTCTCATGTCTTGCTCAACTCCGCATTGTGATTTTCAGTTTTTTATTATAGTTGGCCAGATATGCTACGAAAAAAAAAAAAAAAAAAAAAAAAAAAAAAAAATTTAAAACAACAACAGTACAATAACTATTTTACTGTTGCAAGTTTTGGGGCTAACGATTTATGAAGTAGTCGCTCCTAAGAAGCATCGTAGGCTGCCGCGGAGTTTGATACCTACTAGGGAACGGAAGGACGCCTATCAAAAAGCACTGAGTCGTATATCAGCTCACTCTTGATGCGGGATTCGAAGTCCCATTGCGGCCGGCTTGGGTGAGGTTTCTGACTTTGTCTCACTGTTTTAGCCGTACTGAATAATATCTAGGTTTTGATTACAACGATTCCGCGATTGGCATCGAAATATCCCTTATCAAGTGACTTACACCTACTTTGGGTTTGAGGTGCAGCATCCAGTCGGTAATGTGCAGCATTCCACACTATATTTGCTTTTTGGCTCGTAATCCCGCTCCGCCTCTACTCCACGTGGTACTTGCATAGGAAATTGTACCTAGTTGATCTCTTCGATCCATAGTCTTTGGGGCAGACTTTTGTGGGTCATACTTGCAGCACGCACCGTTACTAGTACTTTAAACTGACGTCTATCGCACTAGATCTATATCCATCATGAAAATAAACCCCCTACACCTCGAATATCCACTTGCGACGCCCTTTCGTATTCTACGCTCGGCAATGACCGGATTTACCGCGCTGCTAATAATAGTAGCTGCCACAAGCCTTCAGCTACGCCAAAGGCATTGCAACTGTCGGTCCTAATAAGAGACGACAAAGAAGCTTATGAAATAGAAGCCATAATTTACTAACGCGTAGTTAACAAAATCTGATATGCGAACTAATTGAGAAAATCTTCAGGCGGGATTTTCGAATTAGAGATCACGGCTTTAAGAAATATCTTCATTTCGGAAGATTTTATCAATTCTCAAATTTTATTTGCCGTTAGTGAGGAAGACTTACTAGAGGGAATCCCTACGCTTCTAAGTGGTGGATTCATGCATTCGAAAGGAGAAGAACTCCATATATCTGCTAAAAGACTCTCGAGATCTAATAGTTTGGTGCCTTTGAAAAGTTTCAAATTACAAGCATCCAATGCGCTTCGACTCGGGTTTCTAATAGTAATAAGATGGATAGAGAATAAAGGATAATTGTATCATTCAACTTCAGGCCGCTTCATTTCTCATATGGTCTGGTGAATCATGTCTTTAGAAGGGAATCGTCGTCTATGGGCGAAATTCGCTTCCCATTTACTGGGATTTTGCACAATGTTTGTCTTTTCGGTTAATATCAGAATGTAAAAACTACGGGGTGCACAGTACGATTCATCTTCGGAGGGAACATTTCCTTTCGAGAGCCTCCAGCAGCGAATATAAAGTAAATCAAAGACAACGCTTCGAAACATTGCGTATCTTCATGCCAATGCTGTGTTCCGCAATTAGAAAAGTATGATTAGCTCCTTGAAGAGAAATACTATGCAGAATTTTGAAGGTGTTGCTAAAGACTCCATCAATAATAATACCTCTCGAAGTGGTTTTTAGAATTGTCTCTGTTTTCCTATTTGTTACCTCTTATTGTGCATTCATCAGAAGTGTACTATCAAATTTATTTACTAGCATACGAAAACATTTATGACATAGCTATTAAACAATTGGCTCATCGGATATCGTAAGTTCCATTTCTTGTTTTCTCATAAATTTCGGAACCTATTTTTTCCATTGCTTTCTTTGCGCGTAAGAGAAGACCTAGGATCGCCGGATCCCTTATGCTAAAATGCTCGTTCTCATTCTCGTATACGCTGTAGCATAGTATGATATCTTACCCTATCAAGTGAACCGGATATGTGCTCTAAAATTTTCTTTTCCTAAATGAAAACGAAATTGGAAGAAGATAATTTGCATACCGTGCATATTCCTTGATCGTCAACCAATCGCTCTTGAGCGACACTATCGACTGTATGTTTCCGCCCAAGCTTTCTCAGACTTACAGATGAGCCACCAGAGGTTGGAAGTACGATTATAGAGCGATTCTAGTACATCCCTTAGGATTTAGTGGCTATTATGATAGGTTAAGAAGGACATTGACAATCACGTGACAAGAATCAAAGCATGAGGCGTTGAATTTTTATGACAGCATTTCCATTTTCCGAGCAGCGTATGCAACTAGTTTAGAAGAATAGGAGCCGAAATTTAGATCTCGGATAACCAGTGGCGGCAGTGCATAGGTACAGATTAAGATAATTGGTTAGGCAGTCGAGGGCTGGTCGGGATGTCATGATGACACAGCATCTTACATCCGGTAGCACAAAAACCAAGTTACGCATCCTTCTAGCGTTTTTCTAGAAGGATGATGGCAAACCCCGTTAATGCTTGGCCTTGTCTTACAAAAGAGTGGGGAGGCTGACGAAGAGCCTCATTAACTGTACCTCCGACTCCGTATAACCCACCATTTTAGGGTCGAAGCATTACGGACTATGAATAGAAAACTCCCTTCTGCGCCCTTATTGCAACCTCACCGGTATGATTCACTTACAGTGTATCGTAGGCATCGATGCCTAATTAGGTATAGCCCCGAGTAAGACCTAGCTTGAACAGGCATTTAACCAACTCAAACCTCAACTAATGTGAAAGCCCTGCAAGTCATAAACGGGATATTGGCATGGCCGAGGAATGCAACAGTCTTCACCAAGCCTTATGATACAATGTGGGGCCAATGTTACATGGCACTGATTTCGCTACTTTGAACATATAAAGGCCCATCATTCCACCGCAAATATCAACCCTCATTACTATTTAGAATTATAACATTCCTAGACTTGTCAATTTCAACACTCCATAAATCAATTTTTTAAACTTTTGGATATATTTGTACAAATATTGCTTTATACTTCCCACGATTCTCTGCCGTAATGTCTCCCACATTCACTTCACGGCTCACTCTGTGGAGAGATATCACCCCTCTCCCAAGTGCCCTCCACGAGTCAGCTTCTGACTCTCCCCATATTCTTGTTATTGGCGCTGGGGTTACTGGTCTCATCACTAGCTGGGTGTTGCTTGATAAAGGGTATAAAGTCACCGTCCTAGCAAAAGATTGGGTTAGCACCGAGCGAGGAAAGCGACTTACTTCTCAAATCGCCGGTGCGCTTTGGGAGTTTCCACCTGCTGTCTGCGGACAACATACCGATGCAATTTCTCTACAACACTCGAAGGAATGGTGCATGACTGCGTATCATATATGGGATGGCATTGCGTCTATCCCTGAGCTCAGCGACGCTTCGGGTGTAAGAATGATGCCATCTGACTTCTTCTTTCCAAACGAAGTCGAGGCAGATCCAAGCCAGGTATCCAAGATGGAGGAGATTATGGCAAGTGGCGTGCGTGGATTTAGGCGAAGTTTGGATATTTTAGAAGAGCGAGGTATTAATCCTTCATACGGCGCAGTGGACGCATATGAGCTACTAGCGCCAATAATCGACACAGACCAAGCTATGCAATGGCTCACTTATCTTGTCAAAGCCAAAGGAGCTCGATACATCACCAGAACTATCGACCAAGACCTTTTAGGACTAGAAGAATCCTTAAGACGGCAATTCGATGCCGACGTCATTGTGAATGCCACTGGACTCCAAGGCCAGATATTAGCCGGTGATCAGACTTGCTATCCGATTCGAGGAGGACTCATTCGGGTAATCAACGATGGGATGGACTTTCCTAAAGTCGATGCCGCTTTAACCATCACCGCCGACGCTGTACACAACCCGAACGAAATTATATTTCTCGTACCAAGGAACGACAATATCCTTCTCATCGGTGGCTTTGCACAACCTCATGAATGGAACTTGGATTTGAGCCTTGAGTCCACAGTCGTTAAGAAGATGAGAGAGAGGTGTGAAGCTTTCTTGCCGTATCTAAAAAATGCCCGTGTCGATGAAGAATACCCGTTTGCGCAGGGGCTTCGACCATTTAGGCAGAACAACGTCAGAGTAGAAAGGGAACTTCGCTCATCTCGAAGCCGCATTATTCATTCTTACGGTCAGGGCGGAGCAGGTTGGAGTTTAAGCTTCGGTTGCGCTCAGGATGTCGCGATGCTCGTTGAAGAAGTTTTGTATGGCTTACCAGCAAGGCCAATGTCTGAAATGAGCTTGGGAGGGTCTACTTCTATCCTCGCTCATCTGTAAAAATATTCTAGATGGCGGAGTTCGGGTTGCAGCTCTTATTTATTTCCTCCTTCCTGCATTGTACTGCTTAGGTACATGAGTAGTATACCCCTCCTGGGATAGACACGGATGAATCGTATAGAACGTTAATATGTACAATGGTATAGATATACTATGAAGATTATCTTCCACGCCATGATCTTGCTATTCAAAGATCGTCTACCAGGTCTGATAAGCTTTGCACAGAACCTGGTGGAAACAATATCAAGTGAAAATTTGACCAAAGTGTACGAGGGGCTTTCGGAGGCCTAAAATTGATAGGGTAGGCCAGATCGTCCTTTCGAAAGGTTGAGCCAGCTCAATCAGCTATTACCGAGGATCTAGACTATCTTATACAAGCGATCCCGAGGGGTCTGAAGTGTCGAGCAGAATCTCAAGCTTTCCACATGATCAACGCAAACTCCACACTTTAGGAACTGTTGCACCTGCACTAGATATTCAATATATATTACATTGTTACTCAAAAACACCTGAACGGCGGCATTTCTCTCTAATCGGTCACAAACAGTAGTCATCGATTGTATGATAGATCGCAATCTAAGCAATCATATTGACAAAATTAAATGGATTCAACGCTTTTGTACCTTGACCCTAAACCTACCGTAAGGCTCCACACGCCGCGCCCTATTTATAATAGTATTGAGCAAAGACTATTTGGTGCGCTAGATAAACAATGGTCGTTGAAACCAGCCGAGAGTCTCGATTAGAAGAGTAGAACACGTACTTTTTGAATTCATTATATTTACGATACTTTCTTTCCTTGCGGCTAGAGCTTTGTTTCCACAATCGAAAGCACGGATCGCTCTTTTGAGCAAGGTAAGACACCTCTCCTTGGGTTGCAATGATTACGCATAAAAGAATAAAATCAGCTGCTAAACTATTTGAGATAAGCGATCCTAGTCTATTGAAATCAGGCGAAACAGCGGGAATGTTTATCGTTAGTTCTACAGTCTAGGGTAGTAATGAGGTTTCTACAATGCTTCCGTAGTTGTCCTTAAGAGGGGCCTCCTATAGTGCGCCCTCCTTATTAGTGTGGCGCTTGTTGGTGGGAATTTGATGCGCATTATTTAGTTATATTGATTAAGAGATTAGGAAAGTTGCAGCGTCGAAGGTATGCTGCGCTGGCTGTCGCTAACTAACAGTTTGACCGGTTGCTCAAGAAAAAAGTATCACCTGGGGATTTTAGCCTTTCCCTTTTGAGTGAATTTTTTGGCCATTAATAAATCATAGGCAGGGGATAGGAAATCTGTGACTAATAGAGTGTCTTCTTGCGTCATTCATGGCTAACGAAAAACAGCGCGTGGCACAAATCCACTAATAGAAGTGACACGCAGCAACAAGAAACTTAATTCAGATTCCTCCCCGGCATGGTCGCATACATAGTCTAAGCCCAATACGCAACACCTTTAACAAGTGCATTGGACTACTAAACAGCAAGTGGGAGTAGATGTTGGAATTCGAGGATCTACATGTGACTACCCAGGCCTTCTTTATGCGACGGAACCACTGCCTGTTTCAAGAAAATTAGTTTATTCTTTCATATCCCAGGTACATGATGCATGTGTGAAGTTCCCCGATTCACCAGATAGTATCTAAGCGCCTGTGTTATGCAAAAATGCGTTGTGACTTTCTATAATGCTATAAGTTCACCGAATATTAGAAAGAGGTTACATTACATCAACTCATTTAAATATAATACTAGATAGTGTCCTATTCGTGCTATGCAAGTCAAAAAATCGAGCGCGATACTTGGAAACATTGAGCAAGCTAGCAAATATGATAATATGGCTGCTATACCCAGCGAGTCGGTATTTCCGGGCTTTCATGATAATGCAAGGGAAGCTGGCCAAACACTGGACTAGGACGTCTCGAGGGTCCATGAAAAACCGTGGTCTTTCCACATCTACTCAAGCTGGCTTTTCACAGGCAGTAACCACAAAACCATTGTCATCCCAAAAACTATATTTAGAATTCTAAATGTAATTGAATATTCAATTTCCTCGACGCTCGAAGCGGCAGCAAAACAAGCGGTGCCTCGGTTCGAAATTCTTACTCACCTCTCTATAGGAGCATTCTGGGTCTAGATTAACCTGCTTGCCTTCGCCATTGACAATTAGCGTCAGCCAACTACCATTCTTGAAGACAGATACAACAAGCCATGCCGTACAATGGCTTTGAGCAGCATGGCAGGGGCGCAGGCTAAAAGCCTTTTGTTTCCCCTCTAACCGATATCTTTCTTTATGAATCTATGGCTAGGGAGTACTAGGTAGTGTCTTGTACCTAGGGTCCCTAGGTACCGCTACAATGAGTTTGACCATATTGATTGGAGCTAGGTAAATCGCAGTATCATCAGCGGATTAGGCTTCTATTGCTTAACCTCCAGGGCATTAGATGTAGCACTCAACATAATTTTGTCATCGGAGCAAGGTGTAATTCTCGAATAGCACAGTATTATCGCCGCGGTGGTATTCTCAACGGCAAAAACACAAGACATGAGGGATCAGGAGGGGTACTACATGAGGGGAAGAAAGTTGTTGCCTTTGACAATAGGTGACAGGTTTACGTGATGGACCACAGAGGCTCTAATAATCGACTAATCTTTATTTTATCCGCGACATTGGAGGTTAGGCAACGGGCTCGAATTATATTCGGGGCATTCTGCGGGGAAGTAGCAGTGCGCATGGTTATACTACGCAGCATGGAAGCTAACAATAGGATATTTCATATTTGGAACGCATGGATGGCCTTGCTGTATACCCTCCTGCTGCTTGCTACAGTAGGTCAGAACCACTAACTCTGGAGACGGTCATTACCTTATATCTATCCTTGTCACCGGAGCTTCCGCAAAGGGGTTTAGATGCTGACTTTGGCGTAGGGATGAATGACACATGGAGATCATGATGATTCTGTTGGGAGTTCGGGGAGCTGTTTAAGTTGGGGTACATGGGTAAGTTATGCTGGATCCGATGCTTACACAACATTTCATATTCAAATCAATAATTTAAGTAAGATGGTATAAATTTTTCTCTTCTTTTATATTAGTATTTTCGGTTATTTCATCCTAAAATCTATGATCTAGGCTATTTAATCTTCTCGCTCTCGATGTCAAAACCTGGCACTTATCTATAGCGTCTACAGATAATACAGGTCGAGATAATAGGATCTGCTAGTTGCCTCATGGTGTAGGCTATTTATAACACCCTTACGTTCTCCTCTAAGTTAGCTTATATAGTTTCTAGTACTCTAGAGTCTTAGTAGCTCTACTAAAATGTATACTCTGTAGAAAATACGTAATTATTCTATCCGACGTAACTAATAAGCAAGCCCGCTATTTTATTAACTTTTTTCTGTCTTTCTGGAGTTAATGTAGATTATAAGCGAGTCGACTATATACGTGATCTGGCTACTCTACTAACTTTCTAAGGCTTTATAGCGTGATACCTCTATAATATATTAGATATCTATTAAAATAACGCCTATTTTAGATTATGTAATATCTATATTAATACTCTAGTATATATATGTATATTTTATATCTAGTCTACCTATAGCATATATAGCGAATAGAAGCCTAACAGCTTATATTTAATCGAGCTCTAATACGTTGCAGAAGGCCAGTTCTAAGAATAGTTTTAGAGCTTGGCTGCTTTACAAAGGCTTAAGAAATGTTTATTCTGAATAGCTTGCATTGATAGAGCTATTCTACCTACTTTCTGAAGCATCTAAACGCTGTATGGTGGTGCCATAGTTGATATAGTGGAAGATGCATGTTGATTTTGGTGGTGGTGGCCCGAGGGCTGATGTGATTTGAGGACAGATAGAACATGTTACTATTTATTTGAAAAATTCAATTTGCCCTTTCTCGCGCGCTTGTGGGAGAGAATATATCTATATGCGTCCTCTTCTATGATCTAATCAGCTAGGAAGCTATCTACCCGAGAGCTTAGTCGCCGTTGAAATTCACGGCCGGACGCGACCGAAGCATGATTCGAGGGAGGCCGTAGGCTCAAGAGGTAGCTGATCAGCCAGGATAAATGCCTGCATTATAACCACAAGTAGCCTCTGCAATAGCAGTCTCCCTATCATCCATTATAAGGACGTGGTGTTGATGGTACAGTACTGTTTTGCACGGGGTACGCGTTTTGGTGGGACTGCCAATAATCCTAAGGTGCCGAAAACTATATGGGCTAGCTCAAGTACTGCCAACTTCAAATTGGTTATCAGCGTATCGAATCCATTAGATACATTGTCTTGGGCCCCGCCTAAGAAAACAATGTCGTGGTCATGTTTATGTTAGCATTAAGTCCTAAAGCCGGCAAATAGTCGTAAGGGTTTAACCTCCTAGTGCATTGTGTCACTAATCTTCAGGGACAAACTGCTGGCCTGAATAAAATCCGCCAAAACAACACTCGCAGCCTCAAATTAGCCTCAGAGTGAGTATACCCTGACGGGACTTCAAGCTGACTCAACGAAGGCAACACCGCAATGTTACTACATGCTTACGCATTGACAATGAATAGATTATGTGGGTTTGATTTCAACCATTTCGTGTAATACTTGCATGATCCCAAATGTAACTACTAACATCCATATTTACGCGGCTAAATCAATTCTTAAGAAGACGTTGGGCGGTAGTGCTCGCGCCCTTTATTATTCTTCAGCATCGAATACGATGTCTTGCCCATCTCCTTCAGGACAGAAACCAAGACGCATATATACTGCTCGGGCCTATTCTAGAGGCTTCCATCATACATTCGAGACCACCGCGGCGCTTCGCTTCCTCAAGGCCCTACTCTACTGACTTGCTCGAAATGCCTCTTATTTGGAACGCCGGATTAACCACACATATCCAGTAACGAGATTGTTGGAAGCTTCTTTGGCTCCTCCTCTTTCATAATCTCGCGATGGCTCTTCTATAGTCCGTGAAAAAATTGACTCGTATAATGTGCCTCGGTACGATCGAGACCCTGGAGTGCGCCACCTATATCATCTGATGGGGTGTCTCCCTAGCCTTTGACAAATGGCGTTTGCTGGCATATTGCGAGGCCCACGACTCTTCGCTTGTCATCTCCCTCGGTCTGGCCTGGCAATGTGGGTTTGACAAATGCGGTGTTGGGCTCCTATCCTTGTTCTGCTGTATTCTATGCTATCTATTGGCTAATTGGGCAGTGCCCCTTTTCTGGCCCTGTGGCGTTTCCCAGCACGGGTTCATGGAGATCCATCCTGCATCCTTAGCCTGACGACCGAACGCCTCGCTTATGCAATGATACTCTTGGTCTAGATGATCCGCGCTATCGATAGATTCAATGCACAACTAGTTCATGCTGGTGGGTGGATAACTGGTCATGGCGGCCATGTTGTAAAGCCGATGAATGAAACATTGAATGATTCATGGTCGAGAATGTGGGGATGACCTAGAGGCTGTTCTTGACGGATTGCGCTATGCCAGATGTGCCAATTAATAAGCACTCGCTACATCCAACCGGGAACCTTCCGAGTCTAGATCTCCATAACCTTTCGTCCAACCTTCTCCTTTTCGTGCGTCGCTTTCTAGAATGTGTCCACTTTGTATTTGAAGTCGCGAAACTGAGAGAAGTGGTGCCCATATTTCCCCAGGTGGATTAGCGCCAAGCTCATGCGACGAGCCGGAACATGGAATGTTGCAACAGCTGCCAGAGGTCTCACGACTTAGGCGGTCTTGATATGTTTTTTTTTTCTCATTTCTGCCCGAGCGATGTAATAATACTTCAGCTGGGAAAAGCTCATTTTCAGCTACTGGGAATAGCTTAGGGCTGGGATTAGTTGATGGGAATTGACAAAACAATCCTAGCAAAACATGACTCAAGAATTACATGCGAGCTAACGAGAAGTGCTGTAAAGACGGGAATAACGGATTCTTCTTAGATTAAAAGGACAAGGCGCTGATTGCGGAGGCTACTTAGAACGGAATATATTTTGTGTTATTTTGTTAAGGTTTTAGGGATGTGTATTAAGAAAATTTTAACAGCGCGATGTTAACATCAATTATTGTTACAACATTACCGACATAGTGACAAAAGAAATCCTGTGAGCATGGCAAAGTAAGGACCGAAACAGCCATATTCCTTGAACGCCCCAAACGGGACCCGAAAACCTTCCACCTTCCACCTTCCACCTTCCCTAAAGGTATCATATGAAGCATGACTATTCGTATTACATCAGCCGCCCCCTCATCTAAGTCCCAGCCTCTAGTGTATCGCGATAAATGGAACTTGTAATCCACCGCCAGGACGCAATAGACAAGGTACTCCTACGCCAGGAATCAGCGGTCGAACACCTAGAAAATGGCACAGGGTTGATTACCTACTGCCTTGCCCCTGAGCTCGGAAACATGAGCGAGAGGCCCTCTTCCCAGCCGCGCTCCGTCACAATATCAACGACCGGCCTACCCGAATCGTCTTTCACCTGCAAATCTACAGGGCCCCCCTTCTCAATCAAGAGCCGAAGGATACTGGCATCACCATTCTCGACAGCCTGAAGTACAGGGTTCCAGCCACGGTACATTTTGTTGATGTCGGCTCCACGGGTGAGCAGCATCTGGATGATCTCTGTGTCGTTTCCGTCGTATCGACGAAGTGCCTTGACCAGCGGCAAGTGCTCACCTGGCGAATTTGGATCAGCATCAGCCTCGTCAAGGAGGAAGCGTACGATCTCCTTTCTACGTTCGCGTATAGCGGTGGTCAATGGAGAGAAGACGCCGCAATTCTTATCTTCGACGCTGACGCCAGCCTTGATTAGCAATTTGATGCTGTCTAATTCGTTGGCGACCACGGCCATTTCGACGACACCTTTAAATGTACGCGGATTCGAGATCACGGCAAGTAGTTTCTTGAGGATTTCTGGGCGCTTGACTGCCATGCAGAGAGGCCACTCTTGGCCTCGTACAGCTGGGTCGGCACC
The DNA here is from genome assembly GCA_010094045.1 of Lojkania enalia. Lineage (NCBI taxonomy): Eukaryota > Fungi > Ascomycota > Dothideomycetes > Pleosporales > Lojkania > Lojkania enalia. Next base: position 342,016 of record ML986593.1, read on the forward strand.
ATTAGCGAGCAATATGTTCACCATCTCAATCCGGTCGTCGCGGATAGCTGTAGTCAGCGCTGTGTTGCCTTCCGGCGTTCGGTCATTCGGGTTGACGCCATGATCCAGGAGATACATGAGCGCGTCTTTGTCATCGAACATAACAGCGGTCTCAATGATGCCCTTTGGATTGCGTAGATCTGCTCCTGCGGCAACGAGCTGCGGCAGAAAATGTGTTCGCTTGTGCGTTATACATTTGAAAGTTGGGTATTCAGAGGCGTTCAGGTTGGGATCGGCGCCATTTTCGAGTAGAAAGGTTACGATATCCGCACTGTTGTCTCGGATCGCTGAGCAGAGAGGGGTGTATACGCCATCTTTCCTGATGTTAGGGGACACACCCGCTTGAATGAGGATTGAAACTGACTCCAGCTTCTTTAAGCTGGCAGCTAGCTCCATGATGCCAGGAGCTTTCTTGTGGTCAGCACCACGCGCTAGTAAGAGCTGAAGGGCCTTGGGTTTGTAGGCAGAGGGCCAGAGAGGATGTTTAGGGCCAGGCAAATTGGGGTTAGCACCATGGTCTAGGAGCACGGCCATCAAATCAATCCGGTTTGCCTGAATTGCCTGGAAGAGCGCTGTCGTACCTTCCCCGTTCTTAGCGTTAGGGTCCCCCCCGAAACTCAAAAGTAACTCCAGAATCTGGATAGAAGCCGTTTTGTTCATGGCATGAATAAGCGCAGTATCTCCACTCGCCATTTCAAAGTTCGGGTCTCCGCCATGCTTGAGGTAAAGTTGGACTAAGTCAATCCGATTTTCGCTGGCGGCCAAGCCAAGGGGAGATTCGGAATCAGGCCCCGCTGAGAGGTTGGGGTCTGCGCCGCGCTGAAGCAATATCTTTGCACCCTCGAAAAATGGCACTTGGGTGGCCGTGAAAAGAGGAGTAGACCCTTTATCGTCGAAACCGTTGGCGTCTGCACCAAAACGCAACAGGAGGGCGATGCTTTCTGCGTCTCTATTTGAGGCTGCTGTCATGAGCATGCCGGCCTCTGCTCTGGTATCAGCCCTCGCACCGCCTTCAAGAAGCTGCTCGAGCATTCGATGCTTCTTCTGTTGTACCGCATTTAGCAATGCTGCCTTTCCACCAGCTGGTTTGGACCCTGCAGATTGTCGAGAGGGCCACCGTGTTACGCCAGTCCCGTCGCCCTTTCGATAAATCCCCTCATTTGGATATAGAGGGATGTTATCAAGGTCAAGATCATTGATTTCGTCTTCGATAAAAACGCGAGACCTGACTGCTTCCTCTACAGCATCATCCTCATAAATTGGCGCGCCTTGAAGCATCCTACCTCTTGAGTAGCTGGTCTCCCTGCCTGAATGTGTCGTCGATCCACTCGACCTTGTACTCTGATAGCCTTGGCGATCCGATATATCGGGAGTTAGGGGAGGAGGCGACGTGGTGCGCTCATCGGATCTGGAATGTAGACTCTTGGTAGACGCGGGCTTTTTTCCAATTACTGGCGGGAGAGGAAGTGGATTATGATCAACTGGCGGCTCTGGAGGATCTGACGATGGCGGAGGCTGCAGTGGTGGAAGGGTTGAGGTTTTTGTGTGGTTTATGCGGTCAAGTGCCGCAGCCAAGCCAGTATATCCAATTGCGACCGCTGAATCAACCTTTGCATCCCCGAGGCTCCACCGGAACATGGCTGAACTCATTCGTAGGGCATCGCGACTTTTACATATTGTGTTCCGCATTTTGTCAACGTCCGTGTCTGCAAACATCATACGCAGCCCCTTCATGAAGCCGCTCTTTTTATCGCTTCCCACGAACTTGAGCATCATCTGATTCAAGACAATGAAATCATCATTGAGCTGACGGAATCTCCGCTCAAGCTCTAAAGTGAGGTCAGAGGGTAGTTGATGGCGTTTGACAGTGGCTTCCTTCAAGCCAGCCTCGATTGACCACAATTCGCGGCATAAATCCAAGAAATCAGTCGCGAGGCCTTGGAATCCATGAACTTGACTCTTTGAGCTGAGATATTCGAGCATCCGTATTGAAATTGTATTTCCCGTCAGAGTCAGGCGATTGCAAAGCTCGAGGCATGTTTCTTTCTTTCCAGTAGCCATGATGGCTAAGTATTACGACGTGCTGTACAGATGAAGGAGTAGAGAGACAATGAGGAGCAAGCGGAAGAGGGTGAGCTGTTATGAGCTTAGCTGCTGACGACGTTCTTGGTCTCGATCATTTTGTTCATTTCGGAACCGGCATATGGGGCTGGGCATGTGAATGCTATTTCGAAGTGTAAAATGACTCAGGGATACGAACGTTGAAGGATTTAGGTTTGATGGCCCAGCTCTCGCTTCATTAGTGGCGTGGACTAATCGCTAGTTGCAGCACGAAGATCCCGATGAGTTCCGTATCTACGTTAGTTGAGATCTCCAAGCAAAAAGCGCCTTGTGGGGAACTACATAAACGAGGCAAGTATCTAATTTGTTACCAGTAATTATAGTTATCTAGCTGGTCGGGGTAGGGGAACAATCTCACCAGAAATATTGGCTGTATTGCAAGATGTGGCGACCCAAACAAAAATATGGAATGCAAATTTTGGCAAGGTTTGAACCACTTCCTCTACCGGTGCGTTCATTGGAAGATGTGTGAAATAGACTCCGGGTGGGAACTTTGAGCACCAGCCACGTGGAGAACCTGCATGTACTGGGCCGGGATGTTCTGGAACCTACCCCGAACCCACAATATGCGGTACAAACATTGGTCGACCGCTGTCCCGAGTGCAACCATGTCAGGATCCCTGGCATATCCTGCTTCATAATCTTTCATGGAGTCTTCTGCCATTGAACTATGCCCAAAAAGGTTCTTCGATCCAATAATTAGACTCAACCAAGCCAGCTGAATCCTGCAGCTTCAGGCTGTGACGGGCTCATCGACCCACCAAAAGATCTGCAAAGTCCTTTCTCGAGCTCGCCATTGGGCGACGCATTTTCCTTAGTGATATCAATACCAGTATTCTGAGGTATATGAAAATACCGCACGGGCAGTCCGTAGCACGCAATTTCAACCCCGGTTGATCGGCATGTACGCCGCTACTGCACCCTTTTCTTTCTCTATCAAACTTCCCGGATCGCGATCATAAATTAGGGAACTAAGCATACCAAAAAGCTAATCTTGCATTATCGATTCATACCAACCTCCAGTATCAGTGACTGGTCCAAAACACCCCTCGCGTAAAGCGATGATGTCGCACCTTATGTGATCGCGTAACCCAGTCGAGAGAGATGATGTGAAGTTCCTAAGATCAATGGGGATTAAAAAGCGCTATCAAGTGGTATGTCATGCATACGTAGCCCGACGAGGTGCATTATTAGTTTCCATGCTCATTCGGGTCAGATGTCCGGCCCAGGAACAGAATTAACATACCAGGGTAGACAGTCTGGGCTCCGATTTTCATCTTCCAGTAATATCCAAGTGAAGAAGATGATTGATACCTAGTCCTAGACTATACGTCCCCTTGTACAAGTCCTTGAATCGCCAAGTGCCGCGACATGAATCTTGGCATGACCTTCTCCACTGATCTGATGTGATTATGTACTTCATCCCGTGTTGATTATCGATACGGGCTTGTCTTCAATATTTCATCCTTGCAATCTCCGCAACGCCATGTCTTGCGGCACATGGTTCATGTCTCGGAGGACTGGAAGGCTCGCCTCGCTCGCGACATGTGTGGCGCAGGTCGCTCCCATGGATTAGTGTCGTTATTAAGGGCCAATAGATCACTAATAGTGTCCGCGGCGCACATTAGGGGCCGAAGTTTGCACCCGAGAACACGTCCCTGGGCTCAACTGTGCTGCGCCCTGTCGATTGGCTTATTCGGTTGGCAATTGCAATGCCGATTCTATTGGAAATTATGCTCTAAAATCGGCAGCTACTAGGATGAGTAGGGTAGTCTGAGGCTTCCTGAATTGCGTATAATGATCAATTTTCGTTGGTTCTTATTGTGCTTCCATTTCGAGACTTCGCATTATTCCAGGGAGTGCGATATCTCTCCGGGGTCCAGATTCTGGTATCATCCTATCCAATTACTGGTAAAAGCCCGTATTAGAATTATTATCGTAGACGAGGCATAACGATCAACCTGCCCATTTCATGAAATCCGCATTATGGAACAAAGTTGTACTTCTCAATGAGACTTTTCCCTGACGACTAATGAGCGATGCAATAAATTAACCAATTCAACCATAATTCTTCTCCAAACTATCAATATCACCTGTGGGGGAATTTCCGGGAGTTTGGAGGTGCTTTGGTGATTCTAACTCTGTCGATTGTCTCTCATATTACCTAACTTAAGATTTCTAGAACGTGGGCTACAATGGACATAATCTTATAATGTCCGCGGGACAGCAGGTCAGGATACCAAATTGTTGAGACTTGTTGAGGAATAATGGAACATTATCTGAGAGATTTGGGCTATCTAGCCGTATTATGATTTGTAGAATGACCCTCAAGCTTGGGTATACGATAGGCGTTCGTTTGCAAGCCAGCTAGAGCCATATTACTTCTCCTCTAAGGGCTCTGGCGCCAGTTCGAACCTTCATCAATTAGTGGAAGTATACTCTAGAAAAGATAATTTATAATTCTGTAAAACATATGCAGTGTTCCTTAATACTCTAGAGTAGGTCCTTCGCTATGGACATACACAGAAGGATAGCTGGAATATAACGGCTGCATCTGGATAAGTACAGTGTTTCCTTGCGTAACGCACACTCATATCGAATCTCTCCTTTTCTCGTGATAACCAGAACTTGATCAATATGGATCATTTTGAGGCTGCGCTAGCCTTATTGAAACAGCAAGAAGGGGAAGGATTAAAAATATTACTTAGGCTGCTAATAGGTTAGGCATTGAGCGATTAATACTCTCAAGACGTTGGGCAGATATCCAGTAGCCCCGTAAACAGGAGGTGATCAATTAACAATAACTTAATCCTATACAAGAGGAGGAGCTAATAAATTATATTGATACACTCACTGAGCGAGGCCTTCCGCCTTTAAGAGCTATGACGTGGAATTTCGCATCAGATATTAGTGGGAGAGAAGCAGATAAATTCTTGGTTGATCGCTTTGTACAGCATCATCAGAAGAGTCTATTATTGCTACGGAAGATTGCTATGGATGCGCATAGGAAGCGAGATGATTCAGCCTTTATATATACGTTATATCTCGAGTTGTTACGCAAAAAGATTAATCAATATAATATCGAGCCGTAGAAGATATATAATGTAGATGAGAAAGGTTTATTAATTATGATGCTCTCAAAAACTAAAAGAATCTTCCCTCGCTAACGCTCTGAGAAGGAGAATATTAAGTAACTAATTTAAGATAGGAATCGAGAATAGATTATGACGGTAGCCTGCATACGCGCCGATGGAGCTGCCCTTATTCCAGCACTGATATATCAGGCCACCTCTAGTAATATATAAGACACCTGGCTACAGGATTTTAATCCTAGTATCTATCAGGTGTTCTTTATCTTATCCCCTATAGGCTGGAAGAATAGTAATTTAGGCCTGAGATAGCTTGAGTAGGGATTTAATTTACAGATGAAATAGAAGGCTCGCAGGGTTTATCAGTTATTAGTCCTTAGTGGCTATGGATTATATATATATATAGACTTATCGATTACTATGATAGGAATAAGATTCTACTTGCGATATATCTCTTCTATTTAACCTATACCTTGCAACCTCTCGACGTTTGTCTCTTTATGCCTTTGGCAGGAGCCAACAATAAGGAACTGGCTGATTTTTAATGAGATTAATGGGTTTCTGTTTGATTACTATAAGAGACTTATTTCTCCATTTAATATAGTAAATTAAGCTGCTTTTCGACCTAAGATAACTAAATTAGGCTCTGCGGAATATATTATCTATCTATAGAGTCCTGATCCTGTATTAGCTTGATTTAATCAGCTAGATTAAGATAGGCCTTCTATAAGCGAGTCCGTAAAGTCGATCCTCACTTCTAAAGACTAGAGACGTACTAAGAAGCTTCTAAAGAATTTAGCAGGTAATATATATAATTCTCAGGCTTAGCAGCCATTAGATTTAATCTATTCCATCTCTGTATAATATATACTACTGAAAACGGAGTAAGTGGTCTAAGAGAAGCTCTACAGAATGAGAAGAAGAAGAAGAAGAAGAAGAAGAAGAAGCTTTAACATGGGAAACCTCTTCGACCCGACCCTACTAATTGATCTACTGGTGGGCCTATAATTTAAAGCTCTAATATGGTTTAATAAGCCCGTGAGAGCTAAATATAAAAGGAGGCTTAGGCTCAGCTTCTACGTGAACAAAAATCAGAGGATATCAAGCGTAAGAAATCCGAAAAGGCTCGTTTATTACGAGAAATAAACGCTGATAAAGTTGCTTCTAAAGAAATTCGTGTCCAGAATCCAGCGAAAAAGAAGCCAAAAGAGCAGGATACAATACCATCAGATCAGGCCATCACACTAGATCAAAAAGGCTCTCAGCGAATATAGAATAGTTTCAAAGAACCTCCTATTTTAAATGTCTTCGATCAAAAGGATATCAAGGATCAGGAATCGGGATTGAAATGGAGGGGTCGTTGTCGATTAGAAATTGTCGAGGTAGGCAGATCAACCTCCCACAACGATATCATGTATAGATAATATTATCAATTGATTCTCCATATCTAATTATACAAACCGCCTTGGGGTTGTATTGACATACGATATGTATTAAGTCGGAGAGCCTTATTTGATTTTGAGGTGTACGGAACATTCCATGCGTTACGCGAGGAAACACGGTAAACCATGAGGGAACTGTGGATAATCTCGAAGCAATCATGCAAGGCCCCAGCCACTTTTAGGTTTCTTTCATGGTCTTTGCGTCGACAAGACCTAATAGGTAGTTTGATTATACATCGTTCCACCAAAGCAGCGATTGTTCACTTTGAATATTATTCCTCAACGCGCTCGATACCAACTTCATACATGACTTACTAGGAACAGATAACCAAGTCGTTCAGCATTTACTTCCTTATGATCGGGATATGCATCGAGTCTACTTGGGCAGGATTCGTGTTCTCCGAGCGCCAAGATCAACTAACAGTTATAACAAGCTTGATCAGCGAGTAGGATTCTACCGCGTTTCATCCTTCAACTTCTCACAGTAACAGTTTTATTGCGACCGGCGTTTGGAAATCAACGAGGTACAAATTTCGTAAAAGATATACATCCGAGATCTTCAAACACCAATCATCCGTAGCGTTCATGCTCATCATCTTCCAGGATTTCTCCAAACCCAACGAAGGATTACTAGCCAGGGGTTTCGCAGAGTAGCCCAGCCTATGCCGTCAAAATCCCGGTGCTTCATTCCAGTTTGAGTAGATCCATACTGCTATTAGCATTGGTAGCGATCAAATGATACGGACGTATTCTCCTATTCTACGGTCGACGCAACGCTATATAAATCCGAACCCCAGTATCTAATTCAATAATTAACCATCTTGCTCTGGTAGCAACCGACCTGGAAACTATCGCGATAACTTGCGCATTTCACTCCCTCCGAACCTGCAAACGCTTTTCATCTACAATTAATTCGCTCATTCGAAATCATGCGCTTTATCTACGTTGCCTCCCTTCTTTTTGCCACTGTGGCTGTCGCCAATCCATTGAGCAGTCTAGCAGAACGTTCGAATCTAGTGTTGCGCCAGTTTGGTTGTGTGAGTTTCCGTGGCGTTATGCCATATAGTCCACTTGCTTACTTCAATGGAAGGAATGCAATGAGAGCAGCTGCAGCGGGCCACCATGCTGCGCAAACGGAAGCTGCCAATGTGTACGTATCTTAATATTTATCTACACTCAAACTTTCTCACAAAGTATTAAGGTCTGCAATGAGAATGGATGCGATCCATCGTCTCCTCCCTGCTGCGCTAACGGTACTTGCGTGAGTCTTATATTGCAGTTGATACGAATAGCTATGTTGACATGTGTTTAGTAAGCATTATGCTTGAAGTTTGTTTGAGCTGTTAGCGGGATACGTTTGATGTGGCCTTTGAAAATGAGTACAAATGATAGTAAATCAATTCGTTTCTGTCACGTGTTTCTGCTATCCTATTATAGTGAGTCTGTTTTCAAGTCTATATAGTCTCGCCATTGCCAGCTTCTAGCTAGACAGGCCACTTACCCTCCTTCAATACATCAATATTTGCCTCAGCAATTGATGCTCCCTGATACGCGACAGTTTCCCATGAACGCCATTGATTAACCCTACGTTTGAACTATAACTGTACAAAGTACTTACACCTCATTACAACAAAATAAGCTCCATTTAATAAGACTTTGAAATAACCCGAAGCCCCTCTTCTTGATAATAGAATGCGTAAAGTCACTCGTTTACCAACTTAGCAACAAATACCAACCCCAAAACGCTTCCGGCTACGACCGTCCTAAATATACCAGTTACACTATATTAGCCGTTCAATCCCATCAGAATATACCCTCATGAAGTTGGAAATAATCTTTCTACAGCGATCCCGACTTGAATGGCACTCAGTTCCAGTGAAGTTAGCGCAAAGAGGAAAACTAGCTGCACATAGAACTACTTAAAGTAACCCTGGTACTAGTCTGCTACTCCGTGAAATACCACGGTCCCAAGAAACAATAGCGCATAAAAGCCCGGCCTTGACAGCCTAGTTTCACCGTATTGATCCCGCGATGTGACTTCTTAATCAGTGACTTGGTCGGATCGAGCTAAGATGGCGCAGAATTGTTGCCACGTTATCTCGGGAGTGACTAGGGAGATAGGGCCATTGGTTTCTCGATGAAACCCTGATTCATACTTGATGGAATATGTGGTGAGAGGCGGATCTTGTCTTAGGAAGGGATATGAGGAACTGAACTGCTTCGATTGAGGATGGCCAGCAGTCCATATTTATATACATAGAAAAAGGGCATATCAGTTGATATCCGGCGTGATTTTATATCGTGCGACGGTATCCGATGCAACCTACAACCGGATAACTTGCTGCCGTACAGTAGTAGGAAATCGTACTTGGCAGATTCCAAATCCCCATTACAGGATAATAATACGTCCGTAGTACCCTCAATGCGGCGCGATGTATTATGTCTTTCTAGTCCTTGTTCCTATCTTTTGGATCTAAGTACAGGTAACTCCACCAAAACCCATGTGATAGAAGATATTTAGGTGGTGGTTGGATGAATATTTGATTGTAGTGCCAGATGAGATATAATCGTGCTTCTTCAGTGATGACAATTTCACTCATTTTAACATGCTGAAGGTGTAAAGCAGAGATGTTACGAAATTTTGCTTCGACATTCACCATAGCTTTGGCGCCGTTTCTTCCAAGTTCCCTGCGTATAGATCATTTTCCAGGAACTCTAGTACGTTTTACTCGCCCTCTACTGGAACTCGTGGATGGCCAGGAACTTAATCTTGACGCGATCAAGATTGTGGATATTTGCCGTAGATTTGCGAAAATAGATTTATATCTTTAGTATATCCAGAGCCAATAAGTCCGGAGAGAGTTCGGAAAGAAGGGAGGCAGACATTGGGGTGGTGTTCTTTTTCATTTGACAGGTCGTCTTGCGAGTTGAACTGTTTTGAGGTCAAAGTACAAGTCTGAAGCTGCGGCTAAAGAACTATTTCATTGGAAGCTAGATGCGTAGTCATTGGCAATGCATGAGCGCTTACATCACCTCGGTACATCCCGGGGGCCGGAGGTGATATTAGACATAGGATGACCCCGTTAGAAAATTTACTTTGAGTATCTCTTCACTTCCCCAAGAAATATGCAAGAACACATCCTAAGAATTCTACAGCCGCTTAACAAGTATTATAATAGTTTTGAGTAGTATATTACTGCTTAGGCAGCCAATCCTCCCTTTTTTTTTTTTTTTACTAGTATAGCAGCTTTTGTACGAGGATCTCAAGTGGCGATGGGTGAAGTAACTAGCAATGCAGCCTAAGGTTACTCTATCGACTAATGCGACAAAAACAACGTGCTAATGGGAGATTTTCTTGCACACATTGATGTATTGAAGGAGGGTAAGTAGCCTGCCTAGCTAGAGGCTGGCAATGGCGAGACTATATAGGCCTGAAAACAGACCAACTATAATAGGATAGTAGAAACACGTGACAGATATTGATACTCCATGGAAGCCTTCTCTTAACCCGTACGGACATATTTAGTTTTCATCCCCGATCAAGGCTTTCCAGCATATCCATAAACGATCTCTGACTCTGCATTCGTCTTGAGGAAGATGTCTCCGGTAGTTTCGCTGAACTAAGCGTAGAATTTGATATTGGTGTGTCAAATGATTTGATTTGATTGAGTGAAAGATGCGATACTGACTGAGTAAGAGCTTTAATAGTGGGTGATATCGTAGATGATACGGGAATAGGTTCTGAGGATATGTGATCTAGGCCTGGGGTTGATTGGGTTACCGCAGAAGTCATGGTGGGCATGTATGGCGAGGATAAAGGACGAGGCAATGTGGCTGGAGGACCTGTGATTTGGGGTTGAATTAGGGTAATTGAGCCGATTGGACCTCTATATGATGCAGGCAGCTCAGCTTGGGTGCCAGATCTTATAGTCATTCTGGTATTATCCGACTTTTCAATAGCATTTAATGTATCTGTTGTTTGGCGAATGTCATCTCTGGTCACAGAGCCCCGTGATGAAGAATTTTTTTGATCAGGGGTGAGCCCCCTATGGGTGCCGACGACGGGAATTATCTTTCTCGTCTGATATCCTGTTGTCCTGGGCGGGTATCTAGGAGGCTGTTCCGGGTCGCCGTTCTGAAATAGAGTCGAGAATGACGCATTTCCCGGTTGTAGCGAAGTGGGCTGAGTATCTTCTCCAGTTTTACGAGACTGGGTGGAAAAGGCAGAAGACTTCTCTAATTCGGATTCAGCAAAGAGTTCGAAGGGGTTCACTGGCCCCTGGGAATTTGTGGCACTAAATGATATGAAATCGCCTTCTAATTCCGGGGTTATTTCGTACGCTTCATATTCTGCGCGTTCATAAGTCCAAAGCGATGAGTTCTTTTTATCCTCAATTCCAGGATGTGCCATTTCTAATGGGTTCTTGGGAAAATGTGAAATATACATTGTGGACGAGAAATTAGCAGATGAACTCGATGTCGGCTGTCGTTGAATCATATATGCGTCTGAGGCTGTTGACGTGTACGCCGGTGGGGGACTAGACGGCGGTGCTTGAGTCTCGATGGGTAATCTCTCGGTAATAGGAGGTAAAGTATTTGTAGATGTGCGAAAGACACAGGCCGTTGGGTGGGCATAGTCAGTAGAAATTTCCCTTTCAGAGCCTAGACATGGAGTCCAAGTAGACGGTGGGTCTATGACAGATTAGGAGAAGGGCTTTGGAAGAATAGTGGATTACATGTACATACCATTCTTGTTCGATCTTGTAGGTGATCGTAAAAATCCTGAGCTTTTCGTCATTGCTAGACTTTTCTGACGCGGTGAGATTATGTCGTCAAAGCGAATTTGAACATCGTCCGTGGAGACTTTGGGAATTATAGCCTCATCCTCAAGAGGACTCAGATAGTTGAGAACAGTGGAAAGTTGCTGATGGCATGCTAGTAATTCGGCTTGCCGGTTTTTAATCTTCTCATGATCGTTGAAGACCCATCGCACTCGGGTCTCAAACTTTACGGAGCCGGTTGTTTCTTGGTCCAGGCGTGCCCGCTCCACCCATTTACCAATCTCGTTTAAAGCGCTTTTTGTACTGTAGATCGCATTTCTTATCCAATCAGCCTTTGCAGGAACTTTGGTGAGCTTATTTTGAACAGATTCCAAGTTCAAAAGCCGCTCAGTCTCTCTCAGATTGTCGCGGACAACTGCGATTGTGCGAATAAACACCTCGTTCTCAGTTCCGACTTCGGCAATGCGAACGCCAAATTCGACTAGCTTGAGGGCAGAATTTATGCTGACGAAAAGCGAACTAGCACCGAAATCCATCGTTCATTACAACTGTCTCATTACACGTCGATACATTCTAGGTCCAAGAATACCCAAGGCTAAGGTATCTCATTGCGTTAGGTGTCTGTCATATGGTTCGGATCGGAAGTAGGAGTCCTGAAGATAGGCGTGAGCAGGGAGGATTCTTTTTCTTCCTCTACGCAGCGAGGGCATTCATTTTTCCCCCCAAACTGCTTTCGAGCCTCAAGGCTGAGGTTCAGCCTCGTGACCTTTTGGAAGGGAGCGGATCGAGCACCAATGAATCCTTAGCTCAGGTCTTCGGAAACTCCGAGAGGCTTATTGATTTTCCGCTTGATCAAGCCGATGTGACCGAAGTGACCGAAGGTAGCGATATTCACCAATAGGCTTGCATATAGTGGCTGGATACTAGATGGGCTGACGGGGTGGGGGCTGAGGAGGAAATCAGCCCCTATTATTGTTACAAGCTATCTTAGTCTCAATCGTCTATTGAAATTACGTAGAAGAAATACAAGCAGACAAATGACATGCCTTGTGCGTTGGATCATATAGCCTGGGACGATGAGAATAGGAAAATATGGAACACTAGCACCAAAATAGATAAGCGTGCTATCGAACAATAATTATATCGAACTTCAGTATTTCTTTCTAGCCTGCTAGCTTCCATACCCTCATGAACAAAACGCCACTAAGAAGCATCAAATATTGCAGAGAAGATTTGATTTACACTACCTGAATTAACCAAAGAAGAAATGTAAGGCCACATTCTTGCGCAGTGCAACATCAACCACTCACATTCCGCCCTCTTCCACATCTTCCCTTTCCCAAAGCACCCTTGGTGGATCAATACAATGCGCTTGGTCATCAATGACTTGTAGTAGCGCTGGAAATATGACCGGCTTTCCTCTACTTGGAGCATAGTCGAAGCGATAAGAACCCGGCTGGGAGAAAAGGAGGAAAGCCAGGTGCGCTGCACGACTTAGTATCATCTCCAAATTTCTGCGTCGCTGCCCCCCATCAATGCTTTGTTGGAGAAGAGGAGCCAAAAAAGCGTCAATTTGGGCAATGGCCTGTGCCGTTGCCCTAGTCGTGTCCACAGCCTGGTTTCTGTACTTCTGCTGCAACAGCGCCCCGGTAATGGTTTTCCATTTGCTATACAGAGTGGATTGGACTACTTAGTGTTTAGTACTTGAATTTATGGTCCGACTTGTAGATATGATAGCAACATACCAGAATTCGTTGCATCCTTTCCAGGAATTGCCACGGCTAGAGGCGCAAGCTCATCTGGGAGAAAATTTGGTAGTGTGTTACCATCACATCTCGAAAGAGCGATCCAAGCGATGAAAAGTCGAATTGTTCCACTTCGAGTGGAAGGATTCGAAATTAGGTCAATCAGTACGGTATTTTGCAGGCCAGTTGCTGCTGCAAGTCCCCCTAACATGGACGCGTTGATATCCCCCTGCCTAATCGGTTCATAATGGTAGTAGCTACGGACATGGTTCTTTATATTGTCGCGGATCCTTGACAGCTCTTTAGTAATAGCATCGTCTTCAACTGGCTGCGGAAGGAAGTGATCTACGTTGCTAGAAACTGCTGTGTCCACAACTGCTGGACGCTTTTCAGAAGTTGCTGCACCATCGATGTATGGGATATGCCGCTGTTGGTAAGTTTGTATTTGCGTCTTCCTTTTACGACGAAATAGTAAGAAGAGTATCGCGGCCCCGGTCGCAGCGCCAGCGATAAGACACGCAATAGCTATGCCTGCAACTGCTCCCCCGGAAACACCCGATTTAGCTGAAGGCTCCGGTGTAGGGAGGACCTGTGTAGAGGCAGGAGAGATTGCATCCGTTCCAGATGAAGTAGACTCCCATGCGGTGGGCTGTTCGGTGTTTCCAACAGCAGAGAGAGTGGAGTTTGCGAGAGGGCGTTCCATGGAGAGGCAAGTGAAGCCGTTGTGGGACTTTGTATTGCGGTCGGAGGCTCTTGATCTTGGGTTACTATGTCATGGAACAAAGGCATTCACGGCCTTCAGTGGACGTGGAGTAAACTGTGATAAGAGCTCTACAAGACGATCCTTTGTATGAAAGTAAGGACGCATAGGGCTGAGCGGACTAGAAGCTGCGCGCCGATTGCAGCCCTTTATACCGGCCCCCGTGGATCTCTTCCTTTGGTTTAGTCCCCCCCCCGAAATGACACCGGCCAGGCTAGGTATAGGCAGGGCCATGTATCTCCTTATTTGCCGACTAATGTGATAATGCAATGAGCACCTTCGGCCTAGACACGCCAAGCACAAATATTTGCTTTTATGCTGGGATAGGCCGCTGATCCTCAGCCTTGCGTGTGGGTGGGAATCGAAAGCCACAATATTCCAGATCAGATATCGATCTGCATCTTATCAAACATGCTTGCCGTGGCATGATCAGTCAGAGGGTCAACCGTCCGACTAATTCGTTCTTGCACGTACGTGGCTTCCGCATTAATATATTGGCACCCACAACCTATTAGACAAGGCCAAGTTCCTAATTTGTGCCCCCCACCCACGCTTGTGTTTGCCGTCGGAGAGTTGAAGCCCCTCAGGCCATTCTGGAGGCGTAACACTATTTTCCAACCGCAAATCGGCCAGAATTGTTCATTTCTCATATTGTTGCGCTCTAATACTCATAAGTCGACTTTCATACTTGACTCATCTTCGGTTCATGGTATCAGGTAACTATATGAACTAGTTGTCGCCCCGACAGGACTGAGCATCGAGCAGAGCATGGCAGGGTCGGGCAGACCAGATCTGATTATTTCCATTGACTTTGGAATGACATGTATGAAACTCCAAAATTCCTCAATCCACGCTGACTTGATTCTTCGCAAGGTACGGGAGTAGCTTACTGCAATGTCGCCACAGGTTCCGACAGCGTTAGACATATACAAAGGTGGCCGGGCCGGATGCATGCCAATGAAAACAAGGTTGGTTTTTCCTAATTTGCTATCTCCAGCTTCAACAATTTTGTTGACATACCACAAGGTCCCGACTCTTCTAGTATATCAAAGACATTCTTCCGTTCCATCATCATGGGGGTTTCTGGCAGAGACGGCTCAAGAACAAGGTAGCGCCGGAGATGAAAGTCGAGAATGGTTCAAGATCTTGCTTGACGAGCATCTACTGGAACAGGCGCGCAAGAACCACAGCGACCCGTCCAAAGTACCTTCAATTACTGATGTAGAAAAATGGTATGGTATTATCCCCTAAATTTCATGCTATTAACCAACAAATACAAGGTACTGCGATTACTTTCAACTACTTTATCGGAGCATCGAAGCAAGGCTGAGGAGTGAGCTTGCAAGCAGCTGGGAAGACGCAAAAATCGAATTCATTTTTTCGGTTCCGACAACCTGGAGACCTAACCCAACCGTTGAGCGTTTTCGCAACATTATAAACCGAGCGGGATTTACACGGTCCAGCAATCATAGGGCGGTGATAGGATTGACGGAGGCAGAAGCAGCTGCTGTACACACGGCTCGCAACATGCCTGGGATATTTAAGGTAGGCAGATCGATTGGGCCGATATTTGCTTCTCAATGCTCATATATTGTTCAGGAGAATGAGATCTTGTTTGTATGCGACGTCGGTGGAGGCACTACAGTCAGTATTTGTCGTCAGATCATTACTTAAAGACTGACGTGATAGGATTTATCTGTGTTTCGGGTTAGGAATACAACTAGCTTTGGTGCATCGATGACACTCGAACAAATCGATGTTGTCTTTGGTAATATGCGCCGACGAGTATCAATCAAGTAACTGATTTGTGGAACAGGGTCTACAATTGGCGCTGCACGGCTCGACAGTTTATTCGAAAAGTTTATCTTAGATCGCTTAGAGGCAGCAAACAGAATGGCACCTCTGGGTCTCCTAAATTTGAATCAAACAGCGTGGGAAATGCGAGTCGGCAAGGAATATCAGTAAGTAGGAAGTAACGCACGCGGGCGCATCCGAACTGAACCTCAACTTAGGAATGCGAAATGCGACTACGGATCTGAAGAGTCATTTTCCGATACAGAAACCTTTTCCATACGTGTACCTAAGCTGGATCGATCGTACGTGAACGCGGAACATGGAATAAGCGGGGGTGATATGCACTTCCGGAGGTATTTGGCAAGGCACAGGAGACATATGGAGAGGCTGATTAGATTTAGAGATGATTTAAAAACTTTCTTCGATATGCAGGTACGTATTATTCCCCTTACGCTTCGGCCTCAAGCTCAATATCCCCTAAGATTGCCAAGCTTTTCGACATGATTGAAAAGCAACTTGTCCGCCTGCAGCAAAGTTTTCCAAACGAACAAGTTGTAGGTCACGATCCACCCTCCCAACTTGCTTTACCGCTAAGCGCAGCAGTCCCACATGGTACTATCTGGTGGTCTAGGCAATTCAGCTTACGTTCGGGACTGTCTCCGTAATCGCTATGCATTCGGCAACGCACCTTATCCCAATGCGCAGAGTATACAGATAAGAGTTGCCCCCGAGCCACAACTTGTCGTATGCAAAGGCAATGTGGCAGACCGAGTGGAGAAATTGAAAAGTGGCCAAAGCGTACTAGGATGGCGTCGTTGTCGCTCGTCTTATGGAACGCTTTGCAAAATGATGTACAATCCAAATAATCCACAGCACATAGGGCTGAGAGTTGAAATGGATCCATTTGATGGAAAGCAGTATGTCGTGGACTACATTGACTGGTTTATCAAAAAGGTAAGCTGCACGAAGAATATCTACATAGTTCCAGTTCTAACGAGGGAAGGGGGAGCCCGTCTCCAGTGACTATCCGGTTGTCAAAAATTTCCAACGCAAATGCTCTCCCGCTACATCATTGATGCCCGACCCACCTCGTGTTTTCCCAACTGAAATCATCTCCTCCGATGTCGATAAGAACATGCTACCCATTGTGATGAACTCCTGTAAGTCTGCCTCCTAATTCGCTACTCCAGGCTAAAAGTCCTAGTATGCCGTTCGGTCTGCAAAGTAGAATCCGACTTTTCCTCTCTTCCACTCAGTATGTTCAAGCTCAAAAATCGCCACTGGTGGAACACGGGCAAGAAGTATCATCGCGTCGATTTTTGCGTCAAAGTAAACATGGGTCCTGCCGACATCTCCTTCGAACTCTGGCATCAAGGTGTAAAAGTCAGTAAGGATAATTCTATTAAAGTGGAATGGTATGCCGCCCCCCCTCCCCCTCCATCTGAGCTAGCCAGTACGGATTTACCGATGAATTCGTTGTCTGCCTCGCAAGGGCCAGGCACGATGAATGGGAGAGTTGGAAAACATCCTAACATTATGGTAACAAATGCTCCATATGGGACCGCGAACGGTGGATATGGCATGCCCAACAATTGGTAGGGCGTGAAATAGTTTCGGCAATTCTTTTAGTAGTGTAATTCGGCGCCAAATATCAAGTTAATTATGGTCGGTTTCGCATAGCATCGCTCTTCACTTGAAGTTTACGTTCAAATTATTATTTTTCTCGTTTAATTAAGTTTCTTGCTCTCTAATGTTGAAATTATACCTAGTAAGAGATTGTGATGCTGATCAGAATCTTTTATTTGATCGAAGCTACAAGAGAGTTCCCTGAGCTATTGCACACCTTTGTTTTCTATACCATCCAGTGTTGTCCTTCCTCTCCTTAATTTTGTAGCCCTATAAATAAGTGTAAATCTTATTTGTTCCTATACTTACAAGGGAATATGCCAACTTCCTCGCCAAGTACACATGCTAGTAGAGGAATACATAGCAAATAGTGATAGTTATCATCAAAACCAGTGGCGAGCACGAATAATAATGCCCAGTGGGAAAGTGGGAAACTTGGTGACGGTTATCGTTTTAACTAGGCAGGCCACTTACCCTCCTTCAATACATCAATATTTGCCTCAGCAATTGATACTGCCTGATACGCGACACTTATCGACCATGGAATAATCCTCGAAATTGGACCCTACGATTCGATCAGGTGAACGAAACCCATCCCTGTCGACAGCGATTAAAGAGCGAGCGATAATTCTAAAGCTGTGTAGGGCTATGAAGTGTGAACATTCACCTCTTTCTCACGTTCGACTTCCTACGCTCCTTGTTCTAAACCACTCAGGCCGCCCAAGCAAAACATACAGCCTCGCTAGCGCAGGTAGAACTAACATCTGTTTCGCAACAAGGAGTGCTTTCCTTGTAACCCCCTTATATCATTCGTAACACTCGCCTGCGCAGTCATGAAAGGTATCAGATAGGCTTCACTAGTAAGTAGAGTCTAGCACGTCAATTTTTCTTCGTTCCGGTGCCCAAGGGCTATCTAGAAGCGATAGTAGAAGTGGTACAGAAAGACCATAGCTCATTGCACCAAGCCATTGCAAGAGGCATATCGATAAGCTGGTGATGAGAGTCGGATGTGAGACGAAATAGGGAAGGACGGCGGAGGGGTAGGATGGCAACGCCGCCGATGATATTAAGAGAAGCTTCGGCGGCAAAGGCAGAACGAAAGTAGACGGCCGCGGCATTGGCTGACATTGCTCCCTCAACAATGGAAACTCCTTGCGATTCGTGTTGTGCATCCATGTTTAGGCGCCGTCCCTCTCGACGATGTTGACGCTGTGGTTATGTATATGACGTAGGCACTATCATGACCCCGCGCAATATTCGCACCGCCATTCTTGACTCATCTACGAGGAGTCTCCGCCTGTAACATGAGCATTTAGAAGTGTCCTATAGATTAACTCTATATGCAGCGACTCTTAATCAGAAGGCTCCCTTATAGCAAGAGTCTTCGGGAGAGAGGGTCCAATGCCGAAGTGGTGTCTTGGGAAGAACACTACTTTCGATAGTGAACAGAAGTAATTGGCGAAAAGGGCTGTTATGCATTTTGACCCGCTCTTCCTAGCCTTTCTTGAATTTTTCCAGGCATTGCTATGATCTGCTGTTATTTTGGAGATATTCTTGGTGGATGTTGCAATCCTTACTAGTTGGCAACTAGAGTTGGCGGGAGGTTAGCTGGCATTTTGAGGTTCTGAGCGTTCGATCGCCAGGCAGTGAGGAATGGGTTTAGCGTTTTCGAGCTGGCTGTCGCATGCCGCGAACCAAATACGCCAAATACGCCGAGACGTTACGTTGGCCCACAACCAGGAAAGGGGTGCTTGTGAAACGGATGCTTGTTGACACGGCTTTTCAATTTCCGCATTTTGGGCAACCAACTTAACGCAAGTTTCAACGCCAGTTCTTTTAAGAGCGCAATCTAAGGAGTTCTTGATCCCAATTATCGAATCCATAGTTACTAGGCAATTTCCGAAAATGAATATAAGCCCAAGCACAAAAAGGGATGCTGAAGTTGCGACCGTTGAGCAAGTCTATGGTGAGGAGTGTTCCAGCACGTAATACCGCTTGAATTTCCGAACTAGGCAATGAACGCCGCAGCCCGCCGATTTCGTTCGTGGGTATCAAAGGCGCCCGCGGAAGGCCGACTCAACCGTCCCAAGAATTTCTTTGACGAGCAGTCTTACCAGTACAGTTTAACAAGGATGCGATTGATCGAATTGGGTGTCGCGAACTCGAACTCAGCCATCCTGTCATTCAGCAGGAGAACAGCATCGCAAACTGATTCCTGGATACATTGAACCTAGAGAAAACTCTCCTCTACCATTTTTGAAAGCAGTGGCTGAGGTGCCATGTTTTTTAGGGAATTAATGGACGGGCCGCACGATAGATTTGTCTCGACCTGCATGCGAGGTACTCCACTGCATTCAACATCATTACTCACAGGCCTTCGATATGAGACCACGGTCCTTCACAACCGCGGTTCCTGTGAATGCGGTTACAAATTTCCGACACATGGTCGTTGAGTCCTTCCCGGGTTGATAATTGCCTTTATTTCCGGAATTTAGTCGTTTGGCATGCACCGATCCTTTCTACCGTAAGATTACGTGGCTAGAAGCGAGCGACATTGCTCTGAATCGCGCGCCCTAGATCTCTAAACGGCCTGTCTCTCGCGTAGGTATGCTCGTTGAGGCTTGTGTGTTAGGGGACGTGTCCCTGCAGTAGCCTGGCCTTGATATGGAATATGATCGGCTAGTCTAACGCACAGGTTCAAAACGTCCAGCCATCTAGTGCCGTTGCATACGGTTTCAACTTCGAGGATTTGCAAGAACTATTCGTGACGGCAGAGGGTTTTGTGTGCGGCATCCATTGTTCCATTGCAGCTCCAGCCCGGAAGGAAAGTATTAGAGTGCACAATTTATTGATGTATCTAAGCCTCGTGAAAGCTAATAGCATTGTCGTAGACAAATCAAGCTCTCCGGTCATTTTGATATTAGTAGGCCAGGCTTGGAGACAAGAATTTCAGATTCTAGAATCAAGATTATCGCCGCATTATAAAACTAATGAGGAAAGAGCAACTGAGGCATCGCATTTATCCATACTGCTTCGAGGTGCCTGAATACTTGAAGAGTTCTTCCTGGTTCCCAGGCGTAAGATCGGCACGCCACGACCCACAGTTGAGGGGCTAGGCTTGAAAATTGCTCATTCGATCGACAACGGCTCAACCGGCCAGAGGCTGAGAAATAGTCTTGTATGCAACGCCGAAAGAGCATATGAGCCACTACAAGCTCTTTTACAGTCGATATAGAACGTTGCCTCGGCATATTTCTCACTACTGCCTTCGTTGAAATTGGAGCGTTCACGACCCTAGGCCTGCCATGCCAGTCCTGGATCCAGTCTTATATCACGCTTCATTGGGTCACATGGCGATACCAGGGATTAGACATGGTTTCCTGGGCACGGACACCACTGCGCCGTACATACATGCCCATGCACTTGGCCGTTCGTTTCACGCGAATGGCTTGTTTGCGGGAACAAACACGCTTCGGCCTAGATAAGCTTATGTATCCGTTTTGTGGCATGGTTTTCTCCAAATCTTGTCGCTCGGCTCTCTGAGTCTACAATCTTTGACATTTCGTTATATCAACTTCCGTTCCTATCGACTACTAGACACGACAATTCATTCTTTATCTTCTGATTTCCAGCGTGCGCATTGACTAAGCCACGTCGAGAAGTGCTGCGGAGTCGATCAAATTTATGACCACATATGGGCCCTAGTCAAACAACAGTCACACTACCTAATCTACGCCTGTATTACAGCATATAGGAGCCCCATCGTTCACGGCATCATCATACTTGTAGTGGGAAAGGTGGGACCGCATATCAACAAGAGGGTAAACCTTCGTGCCGCACGATGAGAACCGCCATCGCCCTCGTTCTTGTGGCCTTTTCTCTTTTATCAAGCATTCAAGCACGGAATAGCCCCCAGCTTTTGGAAGACGCCATAAAATACCTTCCGACATGCGCAGTAAGTCGCGCTCGACTCCAATAAAGTTGAAACTGAATATGTGATAGCTCAGTTGCATGACAACGGTAATATCAAATTCTTCATGCCCCATGACAGATGGCCTCTGCATAATTCAGAACGAAGAGCTGAATGAGCAAATGGCAAAGTGCATCAAGGCTACATGCACCATTCGGGAATCTCTAAGTATATGCTTCGGTACTGCCATTACTCATTTAAGTACTAAGCTTGCAAGCCGCAAAAAATTTCACCGAAAGCGTATTTGACCGTTCGCAAAGAGATCGTACCAAGATGGTGTCATGGATAGGAATGTCGGGCGGAATTATCGCATTGATCGTCGTGGCCATACGTATTTGTGCGAGATTGCCATACTTCGGAGGTATTTGGGGGTGGGATGATTGGGCTATTATTGCCACAATGGTAAGACGACTATTCTACTCTCATTATGGCACATACTAAAATTGCACAGCTACCAGTTTTACCTTTTACAGGTTTTGCGGTCGTTCGTAAGCATTTCACATAGATCCCTATATGATGTACGTTAACAACGCGATAGTCGCGAATAAAGGCCTAGGAAAGGATATGTGGACAGTGCCTTTCGAGAACATCACGGACATTCTCCGGGTAAGCCAAGTCTTAAACTTTACCAGTTGTTCGATTGCCGGGGTTTATTGATCTAAGATAGATATATTACGTCGATGAGTTATGCTATTTATGGGCCGTGGGGCTAACCAAAATCTCCATACTACTATTCTACCTACGAATTTTCCCGAACCGCTCCTTCCGACGTCTAGTCTTCGTCTGTATCACTATCTGTGGACTGTACGTTGCTGGCTTCGTCCCTGCCACTGCCTTTCAATGCATACCAATCTCGCTAGCTTGGAAACGATGGGATGGAAATAATGAAGGAAGGTGCTTTAACTTGAACGTCGAGGGGTGGTTGGCATCCGCGTTCAATATACTCCTCGACATAATTGTAATATGTCTACCACTCCGGGAGCTAAGCAAGCTCGCAATGAGCCGGCGTAAGAAGGCTGGCATCATGCTCATGTTCTTGGGCGGAGGAGGGTAAGGTTCTATTGCTCTGGATTTAGAAAAGTTCTAAAGCTTGTCACAGAGTCACCGTCGTTAGTGTCATTCGCCTCGAATGGATGATTCAATTCGCGAATTCTGAAAATGTAACCTGGGACTATGCTCCCGTTGGATATTGGTCAACGTTAGAGGTTCACGTTGGTATCATCATAGCGTGTCTTCCTGCCTTGCGAGCGCTTCAACACCGCCTAATTCCCGTTCGAAAGCATGCCTCGAGCTATTACAACAATTTCTCCGGGACAAATGGGTACAATTCAAGAGGAGGAAGCCAGTTCAAGTCCTTAAAGGGATTCAAGAGGAATTCGCAAGTAACGACAGGCGCGAGTCAAGCTAGTATGATGCGAAGCGGGAATCGAACACACAGGGACAAAGAATTTATTCAACTAAATGAATACGATTTGCGCCTTGATGATAATCCAGATGTCGAGAAAAGTAACGGTGTCGGCCGCGGGATAAATCGGACTCAGTGCGAGCGAGGTGACTCGAATAATGACACTGTAACACTTCTTAGTTCGCCAAGTCTCAACGCACCCCTTTCACTGGATAGTTCCAGCCCACCCAGGCCTCATGAAGGTATAGCTATCAAAAAGGATTATAGTGTCACTGTGGAATCGGGCCACAGCTCGTTGGATGAGAGTCCGCCCAAGTTGACCCTAAACGTAGAGAGAAGACCGAAGTGATATCGGCAAGCGTCTGGAATGGCTAAGCTTGTGCTTGAAAAGTGGGCCTGGATATTTCCAAATTGATAGAGTTGGAGGAACCTTTAAGATCATTCGGCTTGCTCTATACCATTTCCTTTGTTTCTAGAATGTTGCGGGAGGATGATATTTGACCAGGCGAGATAGAATGCTTCCGTCCTCACGGATACCCAACCCCGCAGGTTCCTAGTCAACCTGACTAGCAAGGTTGTTCTTCGATTTTGACCACGTCATTCCTCCTTCATAAAACTTTTGCGGGAAATAGGCCAGTCAACCTAACTCGGCCGTATGCGACAGATACCCCTTGATATTTCGTGGTAGTTTTGAGCGTCTCGGAATGGCGGATAGGCGTTCTGAAGAATTAAACTCATATCGTAAATTCGGACTGATATATAATTAGTACTTGTCTTGTTGAAGTAGCTACAATTTGCGGTGCTGAAACCGGATACGTGCTGTAGTGCCTACTAAAGGTTCTTTGCACACGGTTTTATATAGGAAACCATGTGGGCACCTAGCCCATCTTGCATATGAGATCGCAAAATTGACCTCAAGATAACGAGTAAGATATGAAATTCATCAAGATAGACTCGCAAAACTAGAATTATTTCGTGGTTTTCAACACCTTGATATAGCATATGTGATAGGGATCTGGCGAGTCCGCCGAGTACGATTTCCTACTACTATACGGCAGCAAGTTATCCGGTTGCAGGTTGTATCGGATACCGTCGCACGATATCAAATCGCGCCGGATATCAGTTGATATATCCTTCTTTCTATGTACATAAATATGGCCTGCTAGCCATCCTCAATCGATTCAGTTCAGTTCCTCATCTCCCTCCCTGAGACAAGATTCGCCTCTCACCACAGCATAATTACGCGATCACCTTTTCACTCACGCTACTAACGGTTGTGAACTCCACAGAGGATTAATGCAGTACTTTAATGGCTTTGGCTGATCCAATAAATATCTTCACACTTTAGTCGTTATAAGTGGTAAGTGACAGCTGTTTAACTTTGAACTCTGCGTACATTTCCCAAACAGAGTCAGCAATTTGTTGATCAAAAATCCCGGCTTTGACAGGCTGTAAGGTCGCTGAATATTGCATGAAAGAATTATGAATAAGTGCATTAGAACGACACAGCTCGGATTGGTAAGGGCATGTTTGAGAGTGGGTTGCGAGGGGAAGACCTTAAGGTGTCACCGAGTACCTAGCCATAAGCCGTATCTATAGTGTAGCTCCGCAGGAACCTCTAATTATACTTTGTTAATGTTAGCCGTACAAGTCACTCAATGGTTATTTTTCGGTGCATGAGCATAACACGTTGCGAGTCAGAGGGAACACCTATTCTTCAACCACTCGATCATGGAAATAGGAACTCGGGCCTAACAGAATTAGATGTTAATCGGTACATAAATAGAGTAACATGTCTCTGTTATGGCCTAGCAGCTCGAACATCGTCGAATCATTACTTGGAGGGCTTTTTCGGCAGCCCCTTGGCTGCAGATTGAACATTCGAGGTAATTAAGCTCGTTGCTAGACTTATCCTTACAACTAGCAGACACAATATCTTAATAATGTAGGCAACGTCCAGCGCTTATCATTACAGCCTTTGTTACTGCGCTTACAGTAGAACTATCAAATCGATTTTAGCAGCCAGTGCACGTTATATTTCCTCCGGAGATTAGTCTATCGTCATCATATCTATTCCACTCGGATACAGCATGTCCCACGAAACCACTGAGTCATTCCTTCACTTCTCAAAATGCCGAACAGTTTAATTGGTGAGTAATATCTGTCAAATACCCCGTATGATCGTTCTACAGTCTGCCAGCAGATCGGCCTTTCCTTCTGATAGGCATCCAGCACGAGTTCCAGCCAATGCCAGCGGAAGAAGAGGCTAGGAGAATTTTGAGCCCCAAGGCCGTGAAAGATGCTTTCAATAATGCTAGAAATCCTACAAAGAGTGCGCATAAGAGAAGGATGGACTAGGCTCATTATTAGAACACTCTAATATTTTCCGTGGGTATGGTATCACATTAGTGGACAGATTAGATATCCTGTTCATTATGGAGATGGATGGCGAATTTGAGGAGGCTGTTGTAGCAACAGTAGACATCAATTTTAGTCCCAATAACGCAAGAGATATTAGTATGTTCGAGACGATTACAAGGTCACAAGTTTGTTTACAAAAAGCGGTTGAGCTTGTAGACATAGCATAAGCGTCGTTCGATACGCATAATAGGATATCTGTAGCGAAGCGGGATCCCCAGAGAGCTGCTATCGGCGAAGGATGGAGTCTGTCCAACTCTGCTATTATTATTGAGATGGCTTCGGTAAGTGCATAGTTCACAAAATGCCACAGCTTACCAGAGATATGCCTTACTTCGATACGATATCACGCATCACGAACCTGTCGGCTGTGCAGCAAGGGGGATGAAGTTACCTGGCATGTGTCCTATTGGCGTTGACGTCCGCACACCAAATTTGATTCAAGATTCCTGCTTAGCCTGGGGGCCGTTGCCGACTTTGCATTCGAGTATCTTCCAAAGTCCTACCAACTACTCCTCGGAGCGGGAGCGGCAGCTATGCAGTACCATAAGATGTATGAATGGGCAATGGATATATTAATCAGATACACTATATTCCTACTCAAGATTGAGAGCAAGGCGGATATACTAGTCACAGCCGGCGTTCGAAAAGGCCATCCTCTACGGAGACATTGGAGTGCAGCACTTAGCCCGCCCCGCAAGTAGCATGCCCGGCCCAGGTGCCAAGCTTGTGCAGAACGGTACACATGTCGGGATTGGTCGCAAACCGGGAGACGGTTGTGCATGGATATACAGACCGGCACCGGTACGTATCATGCTTGAATACTTCTTTACCAGCATGCCCATCACTCGAATAATGCGACTTTGACAACAAACCAGGACAGGCTCTATTCAATTCCATTAGAGATGAGCCATAAATTATTCTGCTGGGAGCAATTGAGAATATTTTCTACCTGTACCGTATTACTGGGGAGATGTACTGGGATAATGCTTGGGATATGTTCTAAGCGATTGAGAGGAACGGACGCAATTCCCTAGTGCAGCACTCCAAGACGTCACTAACATTCACCTAAGTTAATTTGACAGCAATGAGGGCTTCTGGATGGTAGAAATGGTGAAGTATTTCTACCTTATATTTAGTACAGCGGATCTTGTTAGCTTAAAAGATTCTGAGCTCAACACTAAAGCACATTCGCCTCAGCTGCCTAAATAGAGGCATTCAAAGCGCTGTATATGCAAGCTTTTATTGTTTAATAGGCGAAAATTACGGCACAGTATAAGGTTTCACATAGTTCTGCACATATTACGCCATAATATTTTCTATCTGTGCACGTCATTCTCTTCACCCCTCAGCACAAAATAGCTGTCCAACACTTCGGATTTAAATCAATTAGCAAGACTGAGCCTGTTTAAACGCACTCGGCATAATTTTATCCTTCACATTTTCTCCGCCACTTTTAAGCAGTCCTCCAACCCCGGTGATACTCGGGATGTGCACACCATTTTATTCCTACTTTCTCTAGTCCCTTAAGAAACTCATTATGCTCCGTAGTATCTTCAAGATTACTCATACGCCCTCCCGGATTTGCTCTTCTATTCTTATTCTTCCCTAGATATTGTCTCTCCTCTTCTAATGTTAAACAATCTAATTCCAACATAGCGGTGCCACCCTCTTCCCGCTCGAAACCATGCTTCGCTTCACCACGATCTTTCCAAGTCCTTATTTCCCTTAGCATCGGTGTCTTCCCTCCATGATGACGCTGCAACATCTCAATCCACTTATACAAATCCGGATCTCTATCAATTATCTCCAATTTCTCGATACGCGGTGGAAGCTCGCACATTACTAAACCGTCTACATAAAAGAACATTTCTTGTGGTGCACAAAGTCTGTGAAGGCCCGGAAGATGCTGAAAGGTTTCTGCGGGACGGAGTTTGCGCAAGAACCGGAGCTCTGTGTCCCATAGCGGCGAGCGAGTGACCATATTGCTAGTATCGATGACAAGGGTTTCGAGCGTCTCGTGTTGGATTATGTTTGCTAGGAATGTGTAGCAGCCCCGGTTGTTGGGTGGAGTTAATCTATAAGCTTCCTCCCGTGTGATCTCGATGAATAGGTGCTGGAGCTTTGGCAAGTGCCTCAGTAGATCCTTGAAATAGGCGTATATGCGGTGGGGCGCTCCGATGCGCCCTGGGAAGAGAACGTCTATGTCGACACCGACTCTCAACGTCTTGAAAGCAGGCAGAGGATAAGTCGAATGAGATGGGATACTGATAACGCTCGGTATGATGCCGAAGCAGTAATTTTGTAAGTGGAATTTGAGAGTTTGGAGGCTGGGAAGGCTGATGATGACCCACGGAATGAGAACATTTGAGGTAAAAGACTTGAGCCTGGAAAACCCCGGGATATGGTCTAATTGGCGTATCGGGCTGCCAAAATATTCAGCCGGATCTATGTGTGGAGCAGTATGCAGCCTTGGGAAAATGTAATTCCCCAAATCGCTTTTCGAAATGGTTGGTGCGATGGTTAGTGATTCTAGATTCGGTGTAGCTGCGAGTAGCATGCCAACAAACGCAGATTGAGATTCATATCGTATCAAGTCAACGTGGCTAACATTTTGTAGCATCGTATCCGTAGCCCTCTGGGTCAAAAATTCCATAGCCGTATCTCTGATGTCCGGCCAGCCGCAGCAAGATTGAGGATGTCGTAGGCACCACTCTCTTTGAAATGGGCTATAATGCATGCCCGTTCGATCAAACCCCATAATTTGCATCTTTTTTACCCTTTCGG
The DNA here is from genome assembly GCA_010094045.1 of Lojkania enalia. Classification (NCBI taxonomy): domain Eukaryota; kingdom Fungi; phylum Ascomycota; class Dothideomycetes; order Pleosporales; genus Lojkania; species Lojkania enalia. The sequence continues at coordinate 369,993 of ML986593.1, forward strand.
AAATATCGGGTCGTGAAAACAATGTACGGAAGAGTAGTCCGAGCGCTTTTCGTGTGGTTGGATCATCGTTAGGGTTTTTTAGACTGGGTCGTCGATAAAGGACATCCTGTCCGACCACTTGGAATTTTCGTGATACGAAACATAGACAAAAGACGTCTCCCTGACCTAGGAGATTCACTATCGCAAGCAGCAATTCGTTGGGGATATCGTTGAGGACGGCCATCACAGTATTTTTCTATGTGTGGGCTAATCAATGGTCAAGTGTTTCATTGCCTTTGATCGAGATATTGTATTTGGTATGGATAAGGATTTGATAGGTGGAGCATATAAACCACAATGGTGAAAAATATTCCAACAAAAGATTAGAAGCCACGCCCGGCAACCATGGATATGCCTGGACTATGCCTTGGTACCAAAAACCCTTTACCTAGATCCGAAACTATATGAAAGGTTTCTACCTCGTAACACCACTGGAATAGGCCATATTGGCCTGTAGGGGTAAGTTTTCAAAATTCTCCGATTAGTACAGGGCTTACCCATGGTGGAGTTCGATCTACCTATTGGTCTATTAACTTGTTGAGCCTACCGGAAGCCAATCATGTGCTCTACTTACCTTGGGCTACGATAGGTCGACAAGGTAGTGAGTTATCGAAGCTTACCCTGTCCACTAAGTAAATCCCATTGTCTATGTAACATAAAGTGGAAAACATTCGAGGAAATGTCTGTCTTTTTAATTTTGAAATTAACCCTTTCACTTTTCATAATTTACTAGTTTACATTTAAAATCACACCCCATTCTTCCGAATGCTAATAAAAACTCTAACCACGGTACCGAGCAACAAAAGTTTAATTATCCAATAATAACTAAAAAGGGTATCCCAAAAGCAATGTACACCACCCAATGTATCACCAACATCTCGCTACCCAAAGCCTAGTATTCTCAAATCACCCTGTAATGCATCTACCCATCTCCGTCATCGTTAAACCCAACCCTATTTCTCCCTCTCCCTCCCCTCCACCACACTACCACGTCCAACATTCCTTCTAAATCCACCTTCTCTCAATCTCCGCTCAAAACTACTCACACCTCCTCCCCTTGTCGCTACAGCCACACCCAAGCCACCTTGTGTAGGTGGTGCGCTCATTACTCCGACCGTTCTGTCAAAGCCCACCCTCTTCTCCGGACTTGCTTGTAGTTCAGGTCGCTTAGATCTCGCCACACTGCGCTTGCTCGGCGTTTTAAGATACCCTGCTCTTGGCATAGGCGTCGAGGTCCAGAACGCTGATTCTTCTACTTGCTCCAGGTCCGGTAGTTCCTGAATAGGCGGGGGTCTAGTTGATGAGAACAAGGGTGGGGGTTGCGTGTGCGGGCGATGTGGAAGTGATGTGCGAATTGGAGGATGGGCTTGAAATGAGCTTTGAGGAACAGGAGGCAGATTTTGTTGTTGTTGAGAAGAAAGAGAAAAAGAGAGATCCAAGTTCGTCGGCGATGTGAGGCCGAGACCGGCTTCGTCGAAAGCGGTCCAATTCTCTAGTCTCCGCGTCACATCGCCCGGTTTCTCGGGCGATATCTCACCCCATTCATCACACCGGTTTCCACCGCTACTCTCATTATCATCATCTCTCCCTCGTCGTCGTGAACTAGGCGTTGGACTTCCAGGTCTTTGGGCAATTCGATCAATCGTTTGGTCGAACCAGAACCTAATCATAGCCCTGACATGTTTCTCGAAGTTGCGATGTTTGAGTGCAAGTGCGTCTTCATCTCTTCGCCTGACATTCCAAAGCTTCCATCCCAATTTCTTGAGGCTCGAACTCGCAACAATCTCAATGGATTCTTGGCGGAGAGCTGTAGCTTGGGCTTCTATTGCTTGCAGGAACTCGAGATGGTGATGCAAGGCGGCGAACGACGTTGTGGCAAGTTTGGTGGTGTGGAGTTGGCTCGCTTGTTCTGAAAGGGAAAGGAAGGAGGTCGTACTTTTATGCCAATAATTTAGGAGCAATGTTGCGGAGTTGAGCATGCGGTTCTCGATCAGATTATTGGCTTGTTGTTCTTGGAGAGCGATTCGGTTGGCCTTTGCTTTCCAAATGCTAAACATACGGCGCACGAGACTGATCTTGATAGACCGCCTGAATTGACTATAAGTCTCGCGTCTGCGACTACGCCGCGAATGCTGTGTCATATCTCTCCAGCATTTGATAGCATTTGTGGCAAGCACGTAAAAGCGTGCATCGCTAGCCCATGTATTGAGCCGTTGGTAGTTCCCAAGCTTCTCTAGTAATTTCCCAAAGACCCTCTGTTTGAGTTTCGGCTGATACACAGACAGCGCAACAAATTCCTGGCCTCTCTTCTCAACGATAGCTTGTTCGATGCGCCGGAGACAGGATCGAAGTATCTGAGCACGCTTGTATTCAATGAATCTCCGCTCCGCTTCTTTAAAATTCGCACGTTGACGCCGAGCTTTCTCTGCCCAAATCGTGAATGTTGATACTTTCAATCCTCGATCATGAACTCGAATAAACAAAGACACCCTTGATGCAAGTGCCCACCTATATAGGGACTCTACGATTACACGATCATTGATCCGAGCGGCGAGGGCCTGGACACGTAGACGGTCATTCCATGCTGTCCAAAAATTGCGCATGACACGCAGACGATCAATCCTTCCCGCCCGGCAAGAGAGCTGAGTATCACGTCGCCATGCCTGGAAAGAAGAGTAGAGAATGCGGTTATCACTCCTTGCTTTGAATTGGAATAGCAAAGGGGCTAATGCAACTTGCTTGCGGATGGTGGAGAAAGCTGAAGACAGAAGCGCTTGTTGTCTGAACTCCTGTGCCTGAGTATTGGATGACTGTACAGAAGCTAGCTTCTGCCTTAATACTCCAAGAGTCTTTCCAATAACTGTATGGGCCCGTTTATCGGAAGCCCATTTTTCCCTCTCTTTCAACAACCCAACTATCTCAATCCAACGCTCCACTATATTTCTCTTTAGGCGAATGGTGTTCCAGACTGGCGCTCTATGGTCACAGAAAGTCCAAAACCATCTCCAATATATCTTGAACACCAAATTCTCGCTGTAGAGAGCAACGGCCACGTCGTTGTCTTCTAGAATTACTGTAGTACGCCGCCTCCAGGTGTTTAGAAATTTGGCAAGGATGAAGTGCTGTATCTTGAGTTCGTTGACAGCGGTGATGTCGCGCCATGCATTAAAGTACTTTGTTCGGAGAATGTGCCTCCTCGCGACGGACGTACGCTGTACCTCATCCTCGGCACTCCTCGCCCAGTGTGTGAAGGCTTTCATAAGTAAAAACAAATTTCGCGCTTTCTCAGCACGACCTTCTAGACGGTTGAAGAACCGTTCTGTTTCCCGAACCTGGCGTTTGTTCTGGAGAGAAATACGCCAGGAATCGAGGGACGCTCTAAGAAGAATACGACGATCGAATGCATATGCTGTGGCACCCATCTCTTCATACTTTTGGGTAGTGGTCCTTGTCCGATCTCGCCAAGTTCTCACACAACCTCTCGCAACAGCGAGCACTCGATGGTATGCAAATGTCTCGGCGTCGTCGAGCATCTGCGTATTAGAAGGCTGAATTCCGGTTCTTGGAGGCATGTATGGCTGAGAAGAACCATAGACTGCCCCTGGAATCGGGGCATTAACCCCTGGTATCTGAATATGGGAGCGCTCAAAACTGTCCGTATGCTCACTCTCATCCCTGTTGTAGTCGCCAAATTGGTGCGTCGTAGAATGGCCATTTCTCTGAATTCTAAGGCTCCCACGACTGGATACAGATGCGCTACGGTGCGGTCGTGATTGGATGTTGTTAGAAACTGTCCTGCGATTGTTACCATTTATCGGATTGCGAATCGGAGGCTGTCTCAGCAAGTGAGCTCTTGCCTCTGTCTGAGACCTCGACCTTCTCTTGTTGCGTGCTTCTCCAGTATCCGACATTGCACCACGAGAACCTCGTCTTGCATATTTAGGCTTCTCCGATCCGGGTTCGATTCCAGGAATATTGTTCGCCGTCCTATCAAAGAATGAGTCGAAGCTGCCTCGCCTCAACAACACTGTTCCCACTGGGTTCTGTCTTCCTGATCGTTGACTATCCAATCCAGACTTTGTAATCTCTTCAATTCCCTCCCCTTCGGGATCACACTGAACCTGGATTCCCATCTCGGCCAGCAACCTCTGGAACTTTTCCACCAGGCCCTCACCCTCCACGCCATCGTCCTGCATGCGGAACAAAAACCGAAGATAACGAGTATCCTGGGCTCGGTCAATTCCGTTTTCGGCAAGGACCTTGTCGTAGGCTTGGAAGAGGGCGCGAAATGGGAGGTCAGGCATGCTTTGCGCGTAGCGCACGATATCGTAGAGAATTTCGATGTCTATAGGAAGTGTCAAATGCTACAGGCAATGCTGCTAGGGTGTGCAGGAAAACTCTATACCATCATTACTGAGTTCCTCAATCTCGTCCTCATTCGAGCTCATGGGGGATGGCATTCGTATTCTCTCCCAGCTCTACACCCGCGCTTTCTCGACGGCATGAAGATCGCAGCACAACGCGTCCCAAACTCTCCAAAACCAACTAGTAATTAAGGCGCGAAGAACCGTATCACCAAGAGCGTGTCAGAGGCGTCGCAAAGTTTGGTATTAATCATTACAATAACAATCAGGTGGTGAAGAATTGAATAGGCGTTTACGGCTGACGCGCTTTGTTGTCGGCGCGGTGGTTGGCTAGGTGTGGCGCTTTAGGAAGTATGCGCCAAGAAATGTCCGTGCGCTAGTAGATGTTCGTGGATTTATCACGGAAATTAAACTTCGTCAATTCACCACCATGCCGGGAAGGACACGGCCCATTGATAAGTTCGCTACAGCTGTTGCAAAATGTTCGAAGGAGGTTTGCGACTTCCCGGCGCCACTTGAAGCCTCGTGTTAATGAGAGAGCAGGGCAAAGCATATGGCCAGTGCATCACGGCTGATTACAACAATGTGTATAAGGACAAATGCTTGACGGAATTTTTGAAGCTGAAGGAATGCTACTTGGTTTGTATATCTTTAAACAAACACTTTAAATGCACACTAAGATCGATCGAAGGCTGCATACAAGAAATGGTGAACTCAATTCTGCCGCATGGAAAGTGAGATAGACCCAGGGCAAAAGCTCATTAGCCTCCATAGGCATATATATCTCTTGTAGGAAATTGAGGTTCTCACCTTCATCCGTATCGTCATTTAACTCTTTGCGATTCTTTGATGTCATACTATCCTTGTTTTGATCCTGTCCTAGCAACAACTATCTGGTCTACAACTTTACAAGCCTCAACAGGAATATCGCCTTGTGGATCTCTTGTTCCTCCTCTGCGATCACCGTCTCCCCGTTATTCTCTGGAATCTTTCCTTCAACCTCCGTGATGACATGCTTATCAACATTTCTTCGCAATGCCTTCTCAAACAATGTACCCTGATTCTGGAATGCGGCCTCTAGGCCCACGTTGTCTGGATCCGCCAACACTCGATACTCCATGCCAACATCATCTGTCGGCACCAAGCCTGCTTTTTTACGCAGATCCTGAACGCGGCGGACGATTTCTCTTGCAAGACCCTCCTGCTCAAGCTCTGGATAGCTCGCGACATCAAGAATGACGAGGACGTCGTCATCGGTGTTGAATTCCTGGTCTTTGTTGCTATCATTCTTGGACAATCCTCGTTTCACAATAAGATCTTCCTTCTCCACTCGGATACCGTCAACGAGCATCTCGCCATTCTTTAAAAAGTCCTTGATTTGCTGGCTGATAAGGTTTGGCAGCGCCTTCTTCACCTTAACGGCATCCTTCTTCAATTTCTTGCCGAGTACCGAGAAGTCTGCTGACACGGAATATTGCACGTTGTATTTATCTTCTTCGCTTGATAAGATGAGATCTCGAACGTTCAATTCCTCTAGTATGTAGTTCTCGAGCGATTTTATATCCTCAAGATACTCCTGGTCTGGATGAATGACTACGAGAGTCTTTAGTGGGACCTTCAAACCCTTGTTTGCCCGATCTCGACAGATTCGGCAAAGCTCAATAACAGCTTGCATGCGCTTAACTTGTCGTTCGACGGTCTCGTCAAAGAGCTCTTCGCGAACTTCCGGGAATGGAAGGAAGTGTATACTACGGTCATCCTCGGCGTGCAGACTCTTGGGGATGTGAGGGAGAAGTCGGATGTAAATATTATCAGTAATAAATGGGGTAAAAGGGGCAAGGCCACGACAAAGCGTGTATAGGACCTCGAAGAGCGTATTGAGGGCGTGGGTAGTATCATCCTGACCATACTCACCCTTTAATCGGCGACGATTGAAGCGAATATACCAGTTTGTAGTGTTGTCGATTAGCTAAATTAGTTAGTATCGTGATGGGCTTAGGATTCATGTTATCTTACAGTTAGTAGCCTTGGAACAACGGTGTAAAGTCTGTACCCCGCCATCTCTTCGTTGACAAATTTAAGGAGGGATTGACAGGAGGCCAGAATCCATCGATCCAAGACGTTTGTGTTTGTTTTCTCCGCTTCCGGGTCGAACACGAAGTGCAGATCTGCAACCTTCCTTAGGAGTGCCACCTGTTGCTCAAAAAATTGATAGCTATTCCATAGAGGAAGGAGCACCTTCGAAACAATCTCCTTTACACCAGATTCCTTAAAGCGGAGTGTTTCAGCGCGGACGACAGGTGAGTTGATAAGATATAAACGGAGCGCATCCGAACCATAGCTGTTCATTATCAAGGACGGGTCGGGATAATTCTTGAGACGTTTCGACATCTTTTTACCATCTTCAGCAAGCACAATGCCATTAACAACGCAGTTTTTGAAGGGCAAGCAGCCAAATAGATGAGTACCGAGAACGGTCATGGTGTAGAACCACCCACGAGTCTGATCCAGACCCTCAGCTATGAAGTCACCAGGGAACGACTTCTCAAATTGCTCAACGTTCTCAAATGGATAATGACCACTTGCATATGGCATAGAACCCGATTCAAACCAGCAGTCGAAAACTTCCGGAATTCTTCGAAGTAACCCCTTGCCTTGCTGACTTGGGATGGTAATATCATCAATCTTATCTCGGTGCAGATCGGTGATTTCACCTTCGTAGCCACTCAACTTTTTCAGTTCTTCGATACTGCCAACACAGACAATCTCCTTGAAATCATCGCTCACCCATACTGGGAGTGGCGTTCCCCAGAAACGCGCTCGTGATACGGCCCAATCTGGTGCATTTGCGATCCAGTTTGCGAACCGCTTCTCCTTGACAAAGGATGGCACCCAATGCGATGATTCGATGTTCTCGAGCATCTTAGGGATAATGTCTTGGACCTTAACGAACCAAGATGGAACTGCACGGTAGATCAATGGAGTATCAGATCGCCAGCAGAAGGGATAGCTATGGGTTAATTGTGAGTCTACAACAAGTCGACCGGCTGCTTTGAGATGCTTGATGATGTTCTTATCCGCCTTTTTGACGTGCTGACCCTCAAAATCCCGCACGACGGAAGTGAAGCAGCCTGCGTCATCGACAGGGTTGGGAGGCGGGCGGGAGTCGGTGACAATTCCGTATTCTACGGCGACTTTGTAATCGTCCTCACCATAGGCGGGTGCCTGATGAACGATACCAACACCACTCTCCGCAGTAACATATGTAGCATTGACGACCTGGAAGGCAACGTCTTTGAATTCTTCATATATGTAATCGAAGAGCGGTTCGTACTTCCAGCCTAGCATGTCCTTGCCCTTCAACTTCTGTACAACCTTAAATTTCGCCTTCTTAGGGTCTTTATAGAGTGTTCTTAGAAGCGCTTCAAGTAGGATATAATGCTTCCCAGTAGCTTCATCTAGTATTTTAACGTACTCAAAGTCGGGGTGAGCAGCAAGGGCGGTGTTGGAGGGGAGTGTCCATGGTGTTGTCGTCCATGCTAATAGATGGGTTGTTGAGTCGGCAACAAGCGGGAAAGATACGACGACGGCAGGGTCTTGAACATCTTTGTAGTTTTGAGATGCCTCGAAGTTGCTGAGTGGCGTACCAAGAGCAGTGCTGTACGGCATGACCTTGAAGCCACGGTAGACAGCTCCCTTGTCGAAGAGACGCTTGAACACCCACCACTCGCTCTCCATGAAACTAGTATCCATTGTCTTGTAGTCCCGGTCGAAATCAATCCAGCGACCCAGCCTATCGATCGTGTGCCTCCACTCAGTCGCATATCGCATGACAATGGCCCTACACTTCTCGTTGTATTTGGCGATTCCCATTTCTCTCACGGCGTCGCGACCTGACATACCCAGTTCCTTGTCAATTTCATATTCAATAGGCACGCCATGTGTATCCCACCCGAACCGGCGCTCCACATATCGTCCTTTCATAGACCAATATCGCGGGATGATGTCCTTAATGGTAGAGGCGAGGAGATGACCATAGTGCGGCATTCCGGTTGCGAAGGGAGGTCCATCTTGTGGCGGTTAGGCGACTATCTCCATACGTTCAAGAATAGGGAAAACGTACCGTAAAAAGTGTACGGCTCTTTGCCTTTGGACTATGACACAATGTTAGTCACAAGTCGCGTGGAGCATGACAGCAAGTGCTTACCAGCTCAACCTGGCGCAGAAAGGCGTCAATTTCCTTCCAACGCGCGAGGATGCGCTCCTCCTCCTTCGGAAAGTCAATGGACATAGCGTGTCGAGTGTGGGTGCAGTCTGTTGGTGGAGATGCGGCGGGGTGAATGTTTTTCTGTGTTTGACTCTAGCACTCGGTGGGGCAGATTCCGCTGACTCATCGTCCTTTATCGATAGGTACCAACGACATTTGACACCAACTTGAGCTAACTCAACTCCTCTCATTACCCTTCATTATGTCTCGACTTCAGCCTTGCCCTAAGAGCGAAAGATATTCCTCTTCATGCTTGGTTCTCCCTACCTCAACTGCTAATTTAGAGATACGAAGCGCCCGTCTCTATCATCCTATGCCTTGGTTTATGTTAGCTGAGATGTTTGCGGATGACCCCGTCACTTAGCTTCCATCGGCGTATTGAATGAACCGAGTTTCTTCAGTTCACACATGGATCCACTCTTGGTCATGGCCAGTATCCTAGCTGTTCTAACCGTCGCCAAGAAAACCGCACAAGGCTTGAAATAGTTGTGGGCGTTACAAGATGTCTCCCAGGATCTGCTATGTACTATGAGCGAGACACCTCCTTTGTACAAGAATAGTCGTCTTATATTCAAATTAATCCCGTTCTAGGTGTCTAGTTTACTGACTGTGTTTCAGATAATCGAGATGTCGCTTCAATTTCTAGCAAACTCGAATGATTCTTCAGACCAGTCAACGCTTCTCGGAATCAATGTTCTTAGGCTTCAAGCGTGTATCGTTTTTAAAAGAACTCGATGCTCTAGTCAATGGGAAACTGCAGAAATCTCCAAATGAATTCGATAAGAGCCCAAACGCAGCAAAGATAGCATGGGCCTAGCAACATAAGAACCTTGCGCAACTGCAAGGCCATATCAAGTCCATAGCGCAGAATATAACTAGCTCCTTAACTGCTATTAATATTCTCCAATTAGGCACATTGCCCTGGCCGAGACTATTGAATATAACGGTCTTTATGTAAGTCGTGTCGAAGCTCGAGTATGGACAGTATACAGTAGTTGCATCAGCCAGAGGCGATTCTGTTCAAATAAAACTCGACCGCGTGTTGTATCAAATTGCGTCTCCTTCACAGACACCTGGAGCAGTTTCGCTGACTACTCCTACTTGTCCGCTTATTCTCCCCGGGAATCTGGTACCATCGACTACAATGTCAACACTCACCTTTCCTGTGGTGAGAGGCGAATCTTGTCTTAGGGGGGGAGATGAGGAGCTGAACTGCTTGATTGAAGATGGCCAGCGGGCCATATTTATGTACATGGAAAAGGGGTATATCAGCTGATATCCAGCGTGATATCCAGCGTGATATCGACCGTGATATCGTACGACGATATCTGATACAGCTCGGCAGGCTTGCCAAAATCCCCATGACATTTCCTAGCCTAACCCCAGCGGACTTTACTTCATCTAATACCATTCGAAATGGAGCTAGTATTGAACAAAATAAATATGATTGTTTTTGCCGATTTCAATGCCACCCTCAGCGCCAGATTCGCAATCCGAGTTGGGCCCAATGAACATTTGTATCCTTATATTTCCACACTAATGGAACTATCATCTTAAACCGCAGAGGTTGCAACTTCTTATTCTACAAACGGAGTGGGAATATCTCGGCTACGATCACGGACTATGCTCCTCCCTAGCTGTTGAAGAAACTCTTGTGCTTAAGTGCTATTAAAGATGACTTAGACGGTATAAATGGATCTCGCCTTCGAAATGCTTCGAGAAGTACCGAATTCAATATGCACGTAGTCCCTAATTTGAACTAGTTCTAAAGAGAAGCTACTAAATAAGCTTAGGAAAAACTTCCATATAGATGTTGATGCTAGTGACGACTCACTATCGCATGTAAGTCGATTTTTTATTGTAGAGCTATAGACTTAGCTTACGTGGTCCCCGCTACACTGCTAAAATGGTAAGATCAAAGATCTGCCATGTTCTGATACAGCTAGGAGTGAATCCATTCTTTTGCTCTCACGAAGGCGTGTGGGTATGCCTTCACTATGCTCTAACGTAATCCATCACTGAGCTGCATACACCACCGAGCTGCGCACCCCATCAAAACGCGTGCGCCTTTTTGACTCATATATGAACAACGACTGAATTAAACTCATACATATATATATATAAAATATTCCTAATTGCTTCTACATTGAGTCCTTTTATGGCCTTGCACGTGGTATTTTAAGCAGGTTAGTGGTGCCCGCTGATAGCCCTGAGATACCTAGGTCTACGCATCCACCTCCACCACCCTATCAGCCTCTGCAGCCAGCCTCCGACCTTCCTAGCCTGTAAGAACTCCTCCTATAGCAATATACTACCGTCGCTGTTACTTCTTCCGCTCTTAGTATTAATTTGCCTTATAAAGCCTTATATCTTTTTCTATAAGGATTATTATAGAATATACTATCATCTAATATCCTTTAATAAGCTAAGTAATAGTGTAGCTTATAGGACTCTATAAGAAACAACTAAGGCGGTTATAAATAAATTAAGCTGTAAGGGTATATATACTATTCTACGCCCATGATCGGCGATATTGATCATTCGTACCTTTTGGTTGCAGTAGCGCAGTGGTGTAGAGCCGTGCTTCTAACAACAATATTCTATATACTTAACGCGTACTATTTATAAACTTAAATTAGATATTAAATTTAACTAGATTCTAATAAAGAATATACTAGAAATATAGCTTTCTATTCTATTTTACTTAAAATTCTACTTAGCTGTTAATAAAGTATAATACCTAATTCTTACTTACAAATATAGGGGGAGGATCCTAGCTACGAGTTTAGAGTAGAACGTCTACTATTCAGCGTATATTAATAATATAGAGCAGAAAACCTTATTAATTAAAGTCTAGGATCTAGTAAATAAGAGACTGCTCCTTAATAGGCGATAGCTTTCGATTAACAGGCGTTATCTTAATCCTAGGTTATACACCGCAAAGAGTTAATTCTAGGATATTATAAGCTACTGTAATAGGACGAATTAACTGACAAGGTTTAGACTTAATCGAGATAAGGGCAAGACTTATTCCGCCTTCTTGTAATAGTAATTGATTGTGTTGTTGTCGAGCCATGGTCAAAAAGGTGGACGCGACTTGTCGCGTTTTGGTGGGGTGCGCAGCTCGGTGGTGTATGCAGCTCAGTGGTGGATTACGTTAATTAACCATGATAGTTCAAAGCCCCGCTTTTGAGTACAGTCTGAATCATATTTTGCCCACTCTCCCTCTGGATTTAGGCCCCTACATCGCATCGTCCTAAGGATAACTAGTGCCGCTCTACGGACACAACTTCACCTATTAATTGCTAGCATTAGTACTCTCAATGCAAGTCGCCTCGCGCCTCTCCATATGAACAGCTCGTCACGGAGACGTCAAGAATCTCAGGACACTCATTGAATTGGGAGCAAACATTCAAAAGACTAATTGCTCCCAGGTCACGGCCTTGCACAAGCCGTGGCAGATGCTGATGAATATAAAGATTCTACTAGCGACGGGTGCAAGAGCAAGTGCAGCTGACAACAAACTAGGTCAGCCAATACACAAAGTGTTTTTCTCACCCAGTTACAGAGGTGCCTACTATTGATGCGTTCATTGCTCACGGTACTATCTAAATGCCGCGAACGATTTCGGGGCGCAACCAATTCCCCAGGCGACAGGTACAGCTAGCTATGATGTTTTTGATAGCGTGTGCCCTGTTGTCTTGAGAGGCGTTGATATCAACGATGTAGACCGTTGGGTGACTCCGGTTATGGATGCCTTCGCCGCTAGCTTCCTACCCTTAGGGCGATGCCTGATTGAGCTATACGCTAGATTAGATCCGAAGTTTAAAGTAGACGACATCAATATAATGCACATCGCTGCATGGAAGGGAAATTTCGGGTCTTGGGAAATTCTTGAGGACCCTGCGGGGCAGTGAAAGATGAATAATGTCGACACCAAAGCAACCATAAAGGACGCACTCTAGTGGACTGTCTGGGCAAGTGTCGAGATGAGGACTTTGCAGATGAGACGGTCGAGAGAAATTTTGGAGCGAGAGGGGTTCTTGCAATTAATAGAAGCGATCGAAGAGACCACAGTTTCTATTTATGAGTTGGAGGCTTACTTCTAAAAAGGGTGGCTGTTTTTTTTTTCTAACTTCTATACATTTGTGTTCTCATTTACTTTTTGCATTATTATTGGTGTTATTTCTCGTCAGTTGACTCTTAGGAGTAGCGACTCAAAAAAAAAGATTGTCATTAATCGGCATCGAACAAGCCAATCCGCCTTCGATTCCTGTCCCACTAGAAAGCGGCTTAGAAATCCTTCGACCACGTCAAAGTACATTATTGATCAGCACACTACGCTTCCTGTGCGAGGTGAGAAGAGTGTCTAAACAAACGTGAACCTGAAACAGCGACATGTCAAGGCGCCACTAAAGGCTTAGCCGACTTCGTCATGCTCTTCGTTCCGAAACATATACCATCCTCAAGTCTACTCGTTGCTATTTGCACGATTGGCGAATGTGGCTTGCCAGGATCCTTCCCCATCCTTTTCAGACGCTGCCGTCACATTTTCAAACTAGCTCCGCCCTTACATTTGCGTTCTCGACCCGGTGGCGTTGCAACCACTGGGCCCCAGGTAGCCTCTCTTACTATCCTCATTGTTAACTCTTTGTAGAGATTCCCGATTTGTATCTAGATAGTTTCAGCAACGCAGGGTCTTTTTGCATCCCTCTATTATCGTGTCATACAAATATCCACGACGTTGTAGCCATCGTACTCGTCCAAGTCTATCAAAAATACTCCCACATTATAAGATCTCCTTTCACCTTATCGGCAGATCCCGTTCTTTCCCAGTGTACCATTTCAATTATTTCTTCGCTTCATTGTAATATTCTTTGCACCTATAATGCATTCACCCAGCCTCACAATTTTTCTCCTCCTCACTCTTCTCAACTCATCCCTTGCCTGGCCTTCTAACACACTTGCGCTACAAAACCGAGGCCGCCATGAACATAACGACACATCAAATTGCAACTCTATCAATCACACCTGCCACCAACTCCGTAAATTGACCCAGCTCACCGAACTCGCCTCCAACCAAACCCAACTTAGTGCTCTAGTCGTCTCAGGCCAACTCGATGAGGGTAAAGTCGCTGAAATCCAACAAAATGCCGCAAAAGCAAACGCCATACTCCAAGCCATGCAAGCGAATAGTACCCTTGTCGATGAATGCGCCGTCGTGGATGCGCATCTGCAGGTTGTTCATGAATGCAAACAGATGGCGAAGCTTACGAAATTTGTTGAGCTGGGGAATAACCAAACTGCTATGCAAGAGATCATGCCTAAAATAGGAAATGGGACAAGGGCAGAGAGGTTCATGGAAAATTTTGTAGACGCGACGGCTAAGCTGCAGGAATTGCAGAGTAATGCTACCCTAACCGGGCTTTGCAAGGGAGAGCTGAATGGGACCACTAGTAAAGATGCGTTTAAATGATAGCGGCTCATACCCGTTGTACTAATGCATACTAGATGCTGTAGCTGTGTCGAGCATAATGACAGCCGAGTAGTAGCAAGCAACGACTGCTGCGAGAAATGTTGCTGTCGTGTTGAATATGGGAGCTTTGTCGTGTGCGTTTATCCTAACGCTAGCCGTTATTTTTCGCATGCTATAGAATTCAAGGCGTATTAGGAAACACGCGTATTGGTCGAACTACTCTGCGCTCTGAAAGAGCTTTTTTGCCTTTACTCCCAAAAATGCTCGTTTTATCTTTTTAGTAGTATGACTGGATCATTTCGCTTATAGCTTGTTTAGATACATCTATAGCTATTACCTTGATGTAGAAAAACATGAAATCGTTTATCTATAAAACTGCTTTTACCCCTCATCTAGAAGTAGCCTTATCAGTACGTATTTTATAGGTTACATCCTTCCGGCCATGAATCCCATACTTAAACCGAGCCTGCTATCTCTTACTTCCAATCACCCATAACATACTAATCTACCTATTAGTGGCTTAAGAATCGAGAAGTCAATATCGTCTTTGTAAGAAGAAGCTATTAGTTAGATTAAAGGAAAGGCGGAATTCCTTATATTTTATAAGAGAATATTATAAAAGACGCGCAAGCTCGGATTCAGGTGAGAGAGAGACTTTATGCCCTTCTGGATTGCAGTGGAAGGTACACTTTTGGTTATTTGATCCAGTATTCCATTATTTCCTACAAGACTGTTGTGTATTGCTGTATAGCTTGGCCCATTGTTTCGTACCGAAAACCAACTATGCTCTCTAGAGAAGTTTTTCATTGAGTAGAGGTTCTCATTTTCATGTGTCTATACAAGCTCTACGAGATGTTCTACCTCGTAGGCACGACTACAAGCTATAGTAATCCACAGAGCGTTAGCGTCCTTCAATGTTTACACGATCGAGCGGCGTTGCCCAAGTACCACTATGTACAAACCCGCGCACGCACATTTACCTAAAACACGTTATGAACTAAACCATCCAAATGCCACATCAAGACTCTATAAATGTAGCTGCATCGTCATTTGCGAGTCGCTATATGAACGACTACCTATGCACGGTGCCGGACCTGAATATTCTCGTCGTCGATATACCAACTACGGCTGGTCCAGAGATAAATTTTCTGATAGCATGCTCTCTTAGCGGCTCATCTCTCCTCATGAAAGTATTTGCAAAAGCTCCTAAGTGCGCTATCACCAGTCGTCTTGTCCTCATGGGCAACCATGGACAAAGCGATGGTTTTTCCCCCAACTAAATTATTCCCCAGGAACCATGGCGGCCAATGCTTATCGGCAAGCCGTGTCGGGCCATAAGTAGTTCCTTATATAAAAAAATAACTTAGAACGATACTTACAAAGGGGAATGCGCTTTCAATCTTCTCTCAGACTTTTGATAGCAAATCTACCCACGATTTGGTAAACCCTGTATATACGTGCTAAACTTCCAGCATTTTTTTTGAGGCTTCGTTCTCAATAGCAATCGTGAGCGACGCATATGCTAGGTCGATAAGCCTCTTGGCCTATTCTCGACAATCGAGACTCACTCCACCATCAGAGTCTGATGTCCCTTCGTATGGTATTCTTTTCAACAATGAGGAGTAAAAGATTGAATTCAAGCTTGTAAGACTTTTGTTGAGCTTTTGAGAGCCTTGAGTGTCAAAATTGCGCATATTTGGAAGGAAAATATATAATTTACATATAACTTTGACGACATTCCGCACGAGTTCCGAAAGGCTTTAGGGCGTGCACTCGAAATTATACTTTTGAGACTTTATACTACGTTTTAAATTCCTCTCCACTCTTTGAACCGAAAATTCTCCAAGGTCCTAGCCCAGAAAATGTCTTCCACCTTGCGGAAGGCAAGACCTCTCATCAATACTGTGAAGAGCGTTTTCGTGTTACGCCTCAGCACTTCGACCATAAACCCAGAAATGAAGAAATGCTTCAGGCCTTTTATCTCTCCGAAAATTCACTTACCGACTCGCTAGAGCTCAAGTGCGGTGCACTAGACCTCCTCAAGACTTTGCAACCACTAGGCAAAAAGATTGTTGTCATCACCGAAGGACCACAAGACGCGCAAGAGCGAACAGCAAGGGCTCTTGGCACTGAAAATTATGTAAACTTTCTCGCAACTACGAACGCTTTTGGTCTTTCAAAGACGAGGAAACTGTTTGCAAAGGCTCGGGATCGTTTGCAAATCGACGCAAACATGACATATATCGATGACAACGAACAGCACCACATGGTACTAAAGGTTTAATCAGGAATTCATAATATGCATCTTGACGAAAGGACCAATGTTTCGCTGGATATAAGCGGGGTAAACATCGAAACGTTGAAGGTGGACTAGAGGCTCTCTAGATTCCCCTCGCTAGGCCCGGCAGCACTTCAAAACACCACTAGGTTACTCCCATATAAAATATCTCAATAAAGCCAAACTAAGCGCTTGGGTAGTAGTAGCCTATGAGGGACTTGTGCTAACCTCATACACTTGCTCAACGTCGTTAGTCACGTGCGGAACTGCTCGCCCTGATTCAAGTTAATAAATTTGCAAGTGCAATTATATTGATACTAATTGATGAATTGCGTCATACTACTTCTTCGGCTTTGTCTTGTTCGGAACCCTCTTTATGGATTTTTCTTGGCCTTTCAAGCGACACTTACTTGTGAAACATGCTTAGGAATGCATTGATGGTTTTACCGCGAATTATGTCTGGGGTTCGCCATTGTGAGATTCGTAAGCTAAAGACCATTACAAATCAGCTTCGATGCAGCACCCGACAGAATTCGGACTGCTCCTAACCGACTCCTAGGACAGAGCTAGTATTAATTAAGCTTCTGGAAAGAAACTTCGCCACCAAAAATTTCACTTAATGAATACTAGTTCACTTGTTTACATACCACAAATCTAGATAGCATCGCACACCACTCAAAACACAGATTAAAATAAGCTCTTAATAGCATCTTAAATAGATGCAAAGATTCAAACGACATTCATAATGGCAAACACTCAACCCCTCCGCACCGCCTTCATCGGCCTCCCCTCCACCGCAGCCTATTCATGGGGCTCGACAGTGCACCTCCCAGCCCTCCTTTCCCCAACCGGTCGCTCAAAGTTCAGGATAACTGCGCTCCTTAATAGCAGTATTCCTGCGGCCGAGGCTGCAATCCAAAGATTCGGCCTCGACCCAAGCACCAAGGCCTACGGATCTCCGGAGGCGCTGGCACAGGACAAGGATATCGATGTCGTGATTTGTAATACGCGTGTCGATAAACATTATAAGACAATCCTGCCGAGTGTGAAAGCGGGAAAGGATGTTTATGTTGAGTGGCCTATTGCGTCGAAAATTGAGGAAATTAGGGAGATTGTGGAGGAGGCGAAAAAGAGTGGGGGTCGAGTTGCAGTGGGGCTGCAGAGAAGGTGGGCGCCTGAGGTCATCAAGATTAGAGAGATAATTGAGGAAGGCAAGTTTGGGAAAGTGCTGAGTAGCGAGGTGAGGGTTTTCGGCGGGTCAGGTGATCGCGCCGCTGTGAATGAAGCGCAGAAGTATTTTATTGAGAGGAACGTAGGTGGGAATCTGGTTACAATTATTCTGGCCCATTGTGAGTATTCTGGGGGCAACCGGACATATACTGTAGTAGCGCTAATATCATTCCAGTGTTAGATTTCGTGTGTAGTGCGATTGGTGAGTTGGAGCCTGGATCTGTGCGCACGAAATTCCAGCGCCAACGTCCGAATATTGGAATTAAAGATATGAAATCTGGAAAGATAGTTGAAACAGTGCTATCGGATGTTCCAGATCTACTATTGCTACATGGTGGGGTCCCGTTCATTTTTCCGTCAATTACAATCTTAGCTGACAATGGTTCAGGAAGCTTCGAACAATCTCTGATCACGGCACCCTCTGCGACTTTGTCCCTCCTCTTACGCCGCGGACAACCTTTCCCTGGTACTCCAGCACTATCTTGGTCTATTAATCTTGAGAAAGGCGAGCTACGCCTCATTGGACCCTCTAATGCTTCACTTACTTGGGGCTCGAAGGGCGGTGTGTCTATTCAGATTCATCATTATGAGACTGATGAGCTTGAGGATGTGGCTTGGACACTGGGCGAAAATGAGCGGGAGATGTCTGAAGCCGTGGTTAATATCTCGCGGGTGTTGTACGCGTTTGCAGATGGGAAACCTGAGGGTGAGGGGTGGCTGGGGTTGGAGGAGGCAGCAAGGCGAGCAGAGCAGATTAATAGTTTTTTGGAGGAGTGGGTTAGGCGTCAGGCTTGATATACCGCTTTACCATTTGCGTGATTGACGATAATCCTTCAATATCCTGCCTAGTTTCTGATCAAACGCGTCTATTACTGTCTTGCGTCCAATCACATACTAGATTTCTTAAGGAAACCTTGCGAAAGTCGAATATCATTTCCTCTCTTTTCGAAGATGACGTATAAGAGTTGCTGGACGTATGTACAAGAATGTTCGACTAGTCCAAATGACTGCTTTTCGACTTCCTTGCCGGTCTTAGTTGAACACAACCGTCTTCACGCCATTCATGAATACCCTCTTCTCACTCCACCACTTCACAGCTGCCGCCAAAACCTGGCTCTCAACGTTGCTTCCTTCCTCGACCAACTCCTTCGGCGTCATGCCATGATCGACGCGTGCAACTCGCTGTTCAATAATTGGGCCTTCATCTAAATCAGCCGTGACGAAGTGTGCAGTCGCGCCAATGATTTTGACACCACGGTCATATGCTTGGTGGTACGGCTTGGCACCCTTGAATGAAGGCAAAAAACTGTGGTGGATATTGATGATCCGTCCAGACATTTCCGAGCAAAGACGCGG
This sequence comes from Lojkania enalia, assembly GCA_010094045.1. Taxonomy (NCBI): domain Eukaryota; kingdom Fungi; phylum Ascomycota; class Dothideomycetes; order Pleosporales; genus Lojkania; species Lojkania enalia. The sequence continues at coordinate 389,003 of ML986593.1, forward strand.
CGAAAGAACCTGCATATACCGAGCCAGCACTACGAGGTCAATATTGTTCTCCTTGATCAATTCTAGTATCTTCGATTCCTGCTGCTCCTTGGTGTCCTTGGAAACGGGAAGGTGGTAGAAGGCAATTCCGTACGAATTCGCTAGCGGCTCAAAATCCGGATGGTTCGACACGATGAGTAGAACTTCAATCTTTAACTGTCCGCTCTTGACTCTGAATAGTAGGTCATTCAAGCAATGTCCGATCTTGGATACCATGATTAAGACCTTCGGCATCTGGTCCACGCGCCGCACTTGGTAGTCCATTTTCATTTCCTCGGCTAGTTTCTGCAGCGGAATTTGCAGGTCAGATAGGTCAGCGGAGTACCCAAAATGCACCCGCATGAAGAACGTATTCGACGTTGGATCAGAGAATTGCTGCAGGTCGACGATATTTAAGTTGTGCTTGGCAAGAAGACCCGTCACAGCGTGGACAATACCCGGCTTATCAGGGCATGATAGCGTGAGATAATGATCGTGAGTGGCTTTAGATGCCATTGTATACTTCCGAGGCTGTTTGGTGTACAGCCGAATGCACTGTTGAAGATGAGGTGGCTGAAGTGACTCATGTGGAGGTTTTCGCGGTCAAGATCATGGAAATTGCCGGTTTCGGGAAATCTCTTTCATATGATCCGGGCCGCCGCCTAAGGATTTTGGACGTAAAGTTGCACACCATATTGATAGTGGGCGGATTCGAAATTCTATGGAATGTGGTATTTTGTGTATTCGATTCATTGTGTCTATATACCTTTCTTTGGCAGTGCGCCGTGTGATGATGCATAATGGAGAAAATAGGCAGGCCGATGTCGGGCTATTGGCCAGAGATACGCTAGGCACCGTCTCGAGGCAGTTCCTCGCATCGAGCCACGCTTCCGAAGTGGATCCTCAATCGCGCTCGATAGCCACTAGAGGCGGGATGGAGTGTGGAGAGGATGGTTTTAAGTGTCTTTAAATCGCCCCAATATATGAAAAATTAAAATTTGTTGACGTTCAAACCTATGATTCACTCCAAATACTCCATCTACAAAACCGTAATCCCACCCAGGCCGATATCAAGATGGCATCAAATGCTGGACCGACACAAAGCCCACAGAAGAGGGTGCAGTTAGAAGGAAAGGTGATTGCAATTACTGGCGCAAATAGAGGTAGGTTCTCATTCTTCTAATAATGGCCCACAGCACATGTCTTCATTCTTCATCATTTTTCCAATTCACTCTCTAATCTGCTCTAGGTATCGGACTCGGTATAGCGGACTGTTGCCTCTCCAATGGTGCAAAGTGCGTATACTCTATAGACATCGGTGAAACAGGAGACGAATTCGCCAACATTTCTTCTAAACATCCTAGCCGTCTATTCGCCGTCCCAGCCGATGTGACAAAGGAAGAATCCATCACGGCTGCCGTTGATCGAATCATATCTGAAGCCGGTGCTATCCATGGCATGGTGTGCAATGCTGGCCGGACGAAGCACAAACCCGCACTGGATTTCACTACCGATGAGATCGATCAACTCTGGAGCGTAAACCTTTACGGGTCGTTTTACTCAGCGCGATCAGCCGCCAGGGCGTTTATCAAACTAGGAGTTAAGGGATCGATCGTTTTCACGGCATCAATGGCCTCATATCGTCCGAATAAGGTATAATCCTCATTGAATTATCCATATTGGAGGCCTAATCTTATCGCAGCGCGTTCCTTCAGCGCCGTATGGTGCCTCCAAAGCTGGTGTGCGCAATATGGTGCATACGCTCGCTATGGAATGGGCACAGTATAATATTCGTGTGAACTCTGTATCTCCCGGTCTTGTCAAAACGGCAATGACGTATTGGGTACCGCAGCAGCCTGATTGGGAACAGCAATTGAAGTACTATGGTGGTTTCCCGAGACTCGCGGAGGTAGAAGAGTTAGGTGGTGCATACGTGTACCTTTTGAGCGATGCGGCGAGCTATACAACGAGCATTGATATTCCAGTGAATGGGGTAATTGGGATATGTTAGACGGTGCGAGAATGCAACAGATCGAAAATTGCAATTTTTTGCGCATTCCAGAAAGGGACGTTCCAAGACCAATCACTTAACAAAACGCAACACAACGCTTCAATCTATCTTCTCTTTCTTCATTATCCTCATTCTCTGTTTGTCCTTTAGTCCTGCGTAGATCGTTCCTTTGACAATTGGACCCAACTCCGATGGCACGCCAAATGTGCAATGACTCAATCCCTGATACCCGTCTTGCCCTGTATAATCCAACTCCTCGGTGTACTCAACCAAGACGCCGAACTTCAGACGCGTATGCATAAGCTCAGGCGGGAATGGATCATTACCCAAACACGCCCCGCGACTAATATGATCCAGCGTCGAATTTCTCGTTGTTACCATGATTCTTGAAAATCCGACTGAAAAGGTTGTCCCGTCTTCCCAAATAGTCCACGCGCCAACAGTGAGAGACACGAAGACGCAAAATATTACTGGTCCGTAGCATGCCCAAAGTTTACCAGAATCGTATATAAAGCTAGACCTGTAACGCGTTGTATTCACAAGTACGCGTTCCTCTGCCACGACCAGCATCTTCGGGTCAGAAAACAAGGAAAGGATCATATCCGTATAGAAATCCCGCAAAAGCATAGGGAGATCCTCCTTCGGCATAGCAGTAGTGTTGCTGACGAGACGAGTCTTGGTGACTTCCGAATAGACGCGGGGATATCCTGGCCCAGGAATCGGGGGCTCTAATTCGATCTTGCCACGCAGGAATTTTCGAAGACAGGAACCCATAGCATGGTACGCAGCTGTTTTCTTATAAAGTGGGACATCGCCGCGAGGGCTTATATAATTTTCGACTGGGACAATATCTTCCCAGTTCACGCTGCCATTGTCAAAGCGAGAAAATGTTGTGTTGATGATTGGAGAGATGAAATCGAAAGATATGTGGGTGTTAAAGTACGGCCCCGAATAATTAAAATCAACAGTGTACTTTGTCTCATAATGCGTGCATTTGAAGATGTGAGGGTCGTAGCGCGTTTTCCATGTCTCATTGTACGGCGAATCCGCTGGAAGAGTTTCATTGCTGTCGATAGAATACCCTATCCACAATACTGGCTCGGTTTGGAAGATTCCAAGGTCCTCCGAGATGAAATCAATGGGAACACCCCCGAGTCCTAAACCTTCTTGCTGGGGTCGCGAATAATCGCCGCGGTCAACGTCCGCAATGTACGCCAGTCTCCCAACTGGAGCAAGGCCACTTGTGTCAAATGGTGCTCCCGCTTCTGCCAGTTTTTGATCGTCGTCGGCACCACGAGCTAGTTCTTCACAGTTGTAGCCTGGACCTATGAACGAAATTGTGTAGGTGCAGTTGAAATCGCCTCCACACGAGCTTAGTCTTGCATCTTCTGTACTCAGAGATTGTTCTTTCAGACTGTATGCCATTATAAGTGCGATTCGCTCCGCGTCAGCTGAATACTGGTCATAATAATCGAACCAGCCAGGCGCTGAAGCTGCTTTATCGGTGGTGTTGACATAAATAAGTGATCTCTGCTTCACGTTTTTCCTGTTGTACGTAGCATTGCGGTAGTTCTTGTAGGATTCGGCGGTGAAGTTCAATGTCGGCACGGCAATGACTGCGCTTCCTACTTCGAGGTAATCCCCGAAAGTCAATGCGCCTGGAGAGAAGATAATTGTCGCAAGAGGGATCAGCCAAATAACTAGCGCCATTGCCACGACCGTGCTAGCTTTGCTGATAGTCTCCCAGTTCACGAACAGGGAAGGATCTTCTGTTGCAAGGAACAGCTGGTCGATGGACCATATAGAAAAAGCATGATCTCGAAGAGCTCTCCAGATGCGTTGACGATAGCATATGATAACACACCCACCGAATGCGACCTTGGAGAGATAAGCCAGAGCACGACCGTAGAGTACTAATTTAACCTTCCTCTGTTCATCATCTTCGGTAGTATGGTGCAGTCGCTTGTATAGAACGTGTTGGCCGAGAGCAAACAACAAGCCGGCGATGAATGAAACGACCATTAACGTCGGCGTCCGCCAGTATATGTGCCATTGCGCTGCTTGAGTCGCTCTATGCTGAATGAGGCTCTCCGTTGCAGGATCTGTTCTTGATCGTGGGATGCTGAAGCCAAAAGATGCATTTGAATCAGGAGTTCTGACATAATCAGGCTTAAACACAGACGATGATAGAGGCGAGTAAGGTATTTGTGCGCCTAGGTGAAATGTATTTTCAGGTGACGGCGGCGAGGGTAGAGGCTTCATCTGAATCCCCAACCCAGGGTCTTTGAGAGAATCCGATCTTGCTCGCCTTTTCGGGCTGTATGAAGAAGCATTACGGGGCACATCTCTTCTTTCTTCAAATAGGCTAGGTCTCGAGACTCTGATTTCTGGCGATAAAAGTGGGGGTGACGGTTCGGCAGCCATCAGGTTGAGAAAGGGAGCTTAATTAAGGACTTGCCAAGTGAGACACCATGTTACCAGGTTGATATTAAGACAAAATGGTTGTTACCACATGCTAGCACCAGTCAAAGCGAGAATGCAGGGGACGGTGAAGAAAATCGGTGAAGGGTGGAGCGGCAGGCACCCCAGCTGAAAAGAAGGGCTGAAGCTGAATCTGCTAGTTATTAGCTAGAGACTGGCGTAGAGCCAGCGCACTGCAGTTTGGCGAGCGAATGGCACTTATTGCTGCAAGCCTCTAGCGACCTCATCGCATTGAGGCTGAGAGCAAACTCTTCCTTGCAGTTTACAATAATTCTCGTATTTCGCGCAGTTGTTGAACGCATTCTTCGCGTCTACTTTGACGCGGCTCTTGAGTTATTGGGGGCCAAATGATGGTTGTCCGCAATAGTTCTCCGATTTGAGTCGTACGTGCGATTCGTTTATAAAAAGGTTGTAGGAGATGCATTTCTAGAATCGAGGAGTCTGCCGTCCATTTGGCAAAGTCCGGGCGAGAACGCTCGACGCGCAAAAAGGCCAAGTAAAGCGTTCATTCATCTAGAGATAACATAGAATCCCGCACAAAATGGATAAATTAAATAGTTCGTCCTAAGGATTCCAACTTGAAGCGCAGCAACACCATGTTTTCGGATCGCGCGCTGAATTGGTATGTAAAGTGCGTACGTTGGACACCGCTTTTTCAAAACGTTAGAAACTCTCTAATCTAGCGTCCAACAATTGGATTCGGCTCCCGCCTCCGGCCCGCCGCCCAAGGGCCCCGCGAGGTTACAGCTGACTATAATCACGCTGATGGCTTGGTCGACCCTGCTACGCTAATGCACGTGTTAACTTTTTTTTTGCGAGACATAAAGTTCGGCCCAGGTCCGACGCGGTCAACGCACTAACTTTAATCTTTTTCTAGCCACTCAGGTAGTCGCAAGATTATTTACGTATTGTGAACTGATTCTAACGTGTTACTATCACATTTGTAACTTGTTTCCCTCCCGTATATATGGAACACCCCGAGCGACCCCTCTACCATCTTCAACTACCTATAGAGCCTGTTGAGCCATTAGAAAATGACTATGAGGACACTATATTTGAGCTAGAAGATGCACTATTGCATGAGGCAAGGAGAGTGAGAGAAAGTGGAAGGAATGAGGTATATAACATGTAAGCTCAGGTCACGTGCCTAGTCAGCTGTGCAGCCCCTGACTAAGCAGTCTCATGTACTATATATTCTCCAGCCGTACCTTGACCGAGAACACCAAAGGGACCTCGTCAATGCATCTATCTATACCACCCTATACAGTCTCCACCCTCCTCCTGCTTACATAATAGAATCGGAACATGTTTGCCATGGACTGCTAACGAGCTAGGGACCTGGTACTGGTCTTACAGTGCTCACAGTGGCTAATGAGAACCCCTTGACTACGCGAAAGCTGGAGCATGTATCAGCTCTACCTGAATACCCAAGTCAGATGTAGCTGGTTACACATATTGTGTAAATGTCCCAGAGGCCGACATAGATAGAGTTAAGAAAATGTATAACGTAGTTTACAAGCGAGCTGTCACCTCACCAAACTTTTGACGGCCTACCTAGATCAACGCGTAATGGCTCAACGCAGCAACGCGCAATCAACCTATAAAGAATCACAAATCATCCTTGCAATCTCAGCTATCGATCGAGGTCAAGTTTCAACCGAGAATGGCGCTGCAACAACTTTTCGCTGCCCTTAAAGTACTCTCCGCCTTTAACACGCTGGAATAGCTGCGCGACGCGATTATAAGCCGAATTCAAAGAAGCTTACAAAGACTAAAGAGGAGGTACTTATTAGCTATATCCTTGATCAGGATTCACGAGGATTTCCGCCTACGATCAACGGCGTACGAGCTATAGCGAATAAACTATTAGCTAAGCACAGCGCTAGCTAGGTTGGTATCTACTAGCCTTG
>ML986593.1:431031-562840 GCA_010094045.1 Lojkania enalia
GTATAGAGACGTAGAGAAAAACTCGTTCTCTTTCCTCTTTATATTAAAGTAGAAAGTATTAGCTAAGATAAGAGTAATAATAGGAGAATAGACTTTCTTTAGATCGAGTTTAGACTTTATTATATACAGGCGTATAGAAGCTCTAAACTTATTTAAACTATAAGTTATAGAAGACTAATATAGTTTTAGTAGTTTTAGTAGACCTTTAATATAATAGATAGTTAGACTGCAGGACTACTAATACTAGTTCTTTTCTTATAGAGTATCGCGTTACTAAATATCTAGCTCTACCTCTTTATTATATACTAGCTAAGTTAATTATATAAGAAGAGAAGGTAAAGGATTATAAGTAGTAAGATACTTAAAGGGCTATATAATCCGATTTTTATCTGTATCTAGCTGGAGTTGAAAATAATATAACTATTTAATACTAATAATATAATCCTAAATACCTAGATCTATAATAATAAATAGATAGTTTTAGATAGTTCTCCTATTAATTTATAGGTATAAGTAGATATACTAATTAGCTAGGGTTTAGATTTAGTCCTAAAAACCTTTAATAGTAATTTTAAAGGGTAAATACTATATTAATATATATAGAGCTTAAGAGAATAATCTAACTATTATAGAATTAAGGAATAAGAAGCCTTAGGCGCTAGTATTAATAAGGGTATTTAGTTATACACTAACGCCTTTTAAATATAGAATAGTAGAGATTTAAAAGTACTTTCCTCTAAATAAATATAATAAATTAATATTTAATAAATTATATTTACTTAAACCTAAAATAGAGAGTTTTTTTAGACGTTTCTATTTCCCACCCAAGAACTATCTAGATAGTACTTATTTACGTCTAGAAACTCTTCTTTTTTAATCTTCTCTTATTTAGTCTCTATCTCTTATACTTTAAAGACTATATATTCGTTTATAAAGTATCCTAGTTTACTATAGTTATAGTAATTACCTAGAGTTATATACCTTTTAGGTATAAGAGTCTTATTAGATTATTAGAGAGTAATTATAGTAGAACGAGGTATTAATACTAGAGTAGATTAGGGTAGTATTAGATTATAGGTTACTTTAGATAAACTCTTAGAAACCTTCTAATACTAATCCGAATTTATTTTAGCTACAATTTATAGGCTAACAGTTCGTTTTAAAAGGTTAGAAATACTTCTCCTTTCTATATTATAGGCTGTTAAGTAGGCAACTATAGTATTAAAGAAGCCTTTCTATATAAGTTTAAAGCTAAAGTTTAGTATTTTTAGGCTAGGGAGAATCTTATTTTATAGGTAGAAGAACTATTTAGATTAAGATACAGATCTTCTAATAGCTGTACTAATAAAATAAGCTTTAAAAGTTAGAAACGCTTCTCTCTTATTTATTCTTAAGACCTAAAACGCCTATTATACCTCTATCTCTTTATTACTTATAATAAAATACGATTATAGAAGTAAAATTATTTCTTTAGTATTCTTAAACTAATACTAGTCTAATTTAGCTAGGTATTTTAGCTCTAAATATCCTTTTATAGTATTAGAAGTATATTTTTATACTAATACTATACGTATATACTCTATTAGATAGTAATCTATATTAATCTTAAGTTAGTCTAGAATTAAAACTTACTATTATTAAAATATAGGTTTACTACTATCTATAAAGCTTTCGATTTTAAGCGTATATTTAGTAAGATAGGCTTAAGAGGGCCTAAAGGTAGCTAAGAGGTTTCTTACTAGAAGAGTTGTAAAAGTTTCTTAGTATATTATTAGTTCTAATTCAATAGTTTATAGAGGTTAATTAGAACTAATAGTTCTCTATTATATTAAGTATATAATCTCCTCTTATAAAATTACAATTTATTCCTTAAAGGTTAGTTTACTCTAATTTCCCTCTAAATTAGATAGGTTCTTTACTATAAGCTCTATAAAGAGGGGTCCGCCTATTATAAAGCCCCCTATAAGAGGTAACAGTTATTCTACACGCGTAGATAGAAGTTTACTCTTACTATAACTTATATATATATCGATTCTAGTATAGAAATTAGAAGGTAAATTATAGTTAGATATTAGTAGTTACCTCCGATTCTAATAGATTATTAGTAGTTTCTAAGTTTCTACCTAGGTATATTCTATGCGGCTTTTCTAAAGGTAATTCTAATTATAGGGGATAGAAAGTTTTAAATCTAAAGGTTTTAGTTAATAAGAGGTTTTTATAACAGCGTAGGTAAGATAATAGGTCCAAATACGGCACGAATCTACTTAGAGGTATATAAGAGTACGTGGGGGTTCAGGGGCCTAGGAATTCTATTAACACCTATAGGCCTTATATAAAAGGATATAGAAGAACTACTAAGCTACTTATAAGAGAGTATACAACTATATACAGAAGGGAAAAGGGGTAGAACTAGGGGTAGAATAAGATAAGCAAAAAGCTCTAAGATAAGGTTATATATAAAGCTTTTCGTAGAACGATTTCTTTGTATTATTATACTACCCCCCTCCTTATAAGCTGATAGTCTCTATTTATACTAGTTTGGGAGGGAATTGGGGCTGTTATAGATAGGTTCTAGTATAAAGAAATTTCTTTAAGGAGGTATTTACCGGTAAGAGCTAATATGCGCAGTTACCTATAGAGATACGTTTATTAACGTAATATTAAGTAAGGTTTTTATAGTAAGTATAATTAACCTATATATTAGCTAGTAACTACTATTATAATAGTTTATTAATATTGCAATTTCGTCGCGTATAGTAATAAGCATTTACTAGCCTTAGTATATTACTAGATTGCTGTTAACTAAGCTTCCTTAACTAAATAATAATTTCTACTCCGTATATATTATTGCACGTCTCTAGTACTATTAATTATTAAAGTATTACTAACGCCTTATAGAAAAAATTAATTAATATACTACTCTACCCGCCTTTTAGAGCCTTTTTAGAAGCCTTTTAAGTTATCTACCTTTAAACTATATATACGCTCGCTTATAGGCGGCGTATAATATTTACCTTTTAGTTTTTAAGATTAAAAAAATGCGAGTATTATATCTTATAAAATAAAAAGTACAACCCTATACGAATCGCATCTAATACTAGTAGGGTACTTACTACTAATATACTTATAGATCCCCTTCTACTATAAGGAGGAGTTTCTAGTCCTCTAGGGCCATCTCGAACTATAAGTAGTAGCCCGATATGTAGGAGATAAGGAGGATAAAAAGGTAGCCTTTAAAGCTATTTTAGAGTCTACTTATAGCCTAATACTTATAGCCTAGGTTATAAGAAGTTAGGAAGATAGTCTTCTTACGGCTAGTATCTAAGTAGCTTTATTCTACTAAGGTACTAAGTTACTCTGTTAGGTTTTAACTCTAGAGGCTCTAGTATCTAGCTTTTAGGCTAATATCGCGGCGCTCTTAGGCGGCTAAAGATAAGGTAGAGAAAGTTTAAGGAGAGTCCGGAGGGGAGGAAGAGAAAGGAGGGTAGAAGAGGAAAGAACTAGAGAGGTATCTAACAGCCTACTATTAGACCCTCTAGATTCTATAGAAGAGTAATTTTAGGCCTATACTTTAGTTTTTTTTAAAATCTACTACTTAACTCTTATATATTATCGTCTACTAGGTAATCTATATTTTCTATACTATTCTCGTATATCTTAATCTATTTAGTTAGAGCTTTTAGAGGTCCTAGCTAATTTAGATACTTATTATAAAAAGCTCTTAGCTTATAAAACAAACCTATAAAATTTAATGCTTTATACTAGACCGGGTTAGAATTATATCCTACCTATTTTATACGGTATTTAAGGGTCTTATAATACAGCTTACTAGCTAGTATTTCCTTAACCTCCTACTCTTCTACTCCCTTAATAGCAATAGCGGGTGGTTTTAGAGCTTTTTACTCTAGTAGAGGGTCCTAGAGGTTCTTATACAGCAGGTTTAGTGCGAAGATATTATATATTCTTAACTTTAAAGGTAGCTGTAGATAGTACGAGTTTTTAACCTATTCTAGTACTTTAAAAAGGCTCTCCTATTAATCGGATAGCTTTCGGCTCGGTTTCTAGACTATAAGGTTCTTAGTATTTAGATAGACTATATTACTAATCTACTAATTAATTAGTTACTAGTAATAGTTAATAATAGATTATATACGATTCTAAGCCTTCTTAATATTAGCCTTTATAGTTTCCTAGGCTGTATATATATAAGTTACTAGAGCTAAAGCGTCTTTATAATTCAATTTATCTGTTATAGTAATAGGATTAACGGAATATTTTCAATCCCAACTTTAATAGGGCTTAGATCTATATAGGATCTAATACGGGGATATTCTAATAGTTATATAGGGTAGAGTTGTTTATACTCGGTCGATTATAGGTAATAGAGAACTCTAGTTATTCTAGTAGAAGAATATAAAAGGGCGCAGTCTCTAATCGATATACTTATTTATAATCTCTATCTATCCGTTAGTCTCTTTATAATAAGTAGTAGATAGTTTAATTTTTATACCTAAGATATAGCAGAATTTAGACTAGAAACTAGATATAAACTAAGGTCTTTAGTCTAAAATAATAGTTTTAAGCGTATAGCTAAAGTAGTATACCTATTAAATAAATAATTCGGCTATTCCCCTTATATTAATTATACGATAGTAGGGGATAGATACCGCTTATTTAGACAGGCGATCGATTACTACTATAATCTAATTATATCCGGACTTATCTATAGAGAAATTCTTAAAGTTAATATATAGGTGCTATATTAGTTAATTTAGTATAGAAAGTAGATAGATAAAACCTAGGGTTTAGGTTTATATTAGATAAGCTTTATAGTATAGGATGCAATTCTATATATATTATTTATAAGTAGCTTCTATACTCTTCTAGTAGTATTTCTAGAATAGTAACTAATAGGTTTTAGTAGCGCTTAGGTATGCAGAGGATACTTAGTTATAAGCCTCTTATATAAGCCGCGTATAAAGGCTTAAATCTAATAGAATATATAAGCGATTATTATAGAGGAGTAGTTTATTCTCTATCTAATACTTGTAGGATAAAAGGGTATATTCCTGTATAAAAGAGGCTCGGTTTTCCTATAGTAATATATCGATTAACTTTAGAGAGTTTAGTAATATAATCTACTTCTAGCCTTTAATAATATTTAATATAGCTACTTAAGTTATTATTTAGGTAATATAAGACTAGGCTAATTTAGTATTAATTCGGGGGTGAAGTTAATATAGTCCGAATAAGACTCTTAACTAGTTATTAGTTTAAGCTGCTTTTAAGTTTTCTATATCTTATTTATAATAACTAAGGATATCTACTCTAGTATTATTCTTACTTAGGGTGTATTCGATTCGAAACTAATACTAAGCTAATTCCTCGGTCTAATAAACTTAATAAGTATTAAGTACTTTCGTAGTTATAAAATATTCAAGTAAGTAATAATCGGTATATACTAGAGTCTTAGTAGCTACTAAAGTAAGTTCTACTCTCTATTACTTAAACGTAGTAACGATTGCGAATAGTTTCTTATTATAAATCTTCTAGTTCAGTTCTAAACCGGATAGAACCTTACTATAGAATGTTATAGGGTACTATTTTCCGTCGGGATATTTCTATAACAGTACTTCTATAACTACTCTATTAGAAGTATTAGTTTCCATTTTTGTTTCTAACGTAGGGTTAAAGTAGTAGAAAGTAGGTATACTTAATAGAGCTAACTTTAATTTCTTAAAGGTAATATTACATTCTAAAGTCTATATAAAAGAAGTTATAGGGCTTTATAGTACGATAATTAGCTTTACGACACGCGAGAATTCTAGTATAAACTATCGGTAGAATCCAGTAAAACCTAAGAAGGATTTTACACCTATTACAGTAGTAGGTAGCTACTAGTTATATAATACTTCTACCTTCTCTAAATTAACCTTAAAACCTTTATTTAAGAGAATATAGCTAAGATATTTAGTTTAGGTAATATAGAATTCGCTCTTCTTAATATTAACTTATAACCCTGCTTAATATAATCTTTTAAGAACTTTCTTAACATAGATAGTATATATCACCTTATCTTTAGAGTAGATAAGAATATTATCTAGGTAAGTAATATAGAAGTTATCTAGATAGTTAATTAGTACGTCGTTTATATAGTACTAGTAAGTTACTAGGCTATTATATAATCTAAAAGGTAGAACTTTATACTTATAGGTTCTATATTAAGTCTAAAAAGTAGTATATTCCTTAAAACTAGGGTCTATTCTAATCTTATTAAAGGTTGTATAAATATTAAACTTAATAAAGATTACTATCTTAGTAGGTTTAAATAAGAGTTTATCTATATACGGTATTAGATATATATTTTTATAGATAAGAGTATTAAGTTTATAATAATTTATATAGATATATAAGTTACTATTAAGTTTATAGATGTAAAGAATTAGAGATATAAAGGAGTTCTAACTCTACTTAATATACCTATACTATAGATTATCTATAATATACTTCTTAGTTACCTTTAGCTCCTTAATATTCTACTTATATAACAGGCTGTAACTATTAAGGAGGGGTTTTATAAGAATAATCTTATAATTATAAGAGTAGTATTCCGGTAATTAATAAGCCGCAGTTTTACTAAATATATTCTAATACCTATAGTATTTAAATAGTAATCGGAGATTTACTAGTACTTTATTTTTAGCCTTATCTTCTAGTTCTAGGGCTTACTTATCTTTAATTAGCCGCTTAATTTCGTATAGAGACGTAGAGAAAAACTCGTTCTCTTTCCTCTTTATATTAAAGTAGAAAGTATTAGCTAAGATAAGAATAATAATAGGAGAATAGACTTTCTTTAGATTAGGTTTAGACTTTATTTTATACGGGCGTATAGGAGCTCTAAACTTATTTAGACTATAAGCTATAAGAGACTAATATAGTTTTAGTAGTTTTAGTAGACCTTTAATATAATAGATAGTCGGACTGTAGGACTACTAATACTAGTTCTTTTCCTATAGAACGTCGCGTTGCTAGATATCTAGTTCTACCTCCTTATTACGTGCTAGCTGAGTTAATTATATAAGAAGAGAAGGTAAAGAATTATAAGTAGTAGGATACTTAGAAGGCTATATAATCCGATTCTTATTCGTATCTAGCTAGAGTTGAAAATAATATAACTATTTAATACTAATAATATAATCCTAAGTACCTAGATCTATAATAATAAATAGATAGTTTTAAATAGTTCTTCTATTAATTTATAGGTGTAAGTAGATATACTAATTAACTAGGGTTTAGATTTAGTCCTAAAAACCTTTAACGGTAATTTTAAAGGGTAAGCGCTATATTAATATATATAAAGCTTAAAAGAGTAATCTAGCTACTATAAAATTAAGGAATAGGAAGCTTTAGGCGCCTATATTAATAAGGGTATTTAGTTGTATACTAACACCTTTTAAATATAGAATAGTAGGAATTTAGAAGTACTTTCCTCTAAATAAATGCGACAAATTAATATTTAATAAATTATACTTACTTAAGCTTAGAATAAAAAGTTTTCCTAGGCGTTTCTATTTCCCACCTAAGAACTATCTAGGTGGTACTTGTTTACGTTTAAGAACTCTTCTTCTTTAATCTTCTCTTATTTAACCTCTATCTCTTATATTTTAAGGACTATATATTCGTTTATAAAGTGTTCTAGTTTACTATAGTTATAGTAATTACCTAGGGTCGTATACCTTTTAGGTATAGGAGTCTTATTAGGTTATTAGAAAGCGATCGTAGTAGAATAAAATATTAATACTAGAGTAGATTAGAGTAGTATTAGATTATAGGTTACCTTAGATAAACTCTTAGAAGTCTTCTAATACCGATCTAAATTTATTTTAGCTATAACCTATAGGTTAATAGTTTATTTTAGGAGGTTAGAAATACTTCTCCTTTCTATATCGTAGGCTGTTAAGTAGGCGACTATAATATTAAAGGAGCCTTTCTATATAAGCTTAAAGCTAAAGTTTAGTATCTTTAAGCTAGAGAGAATCTTATTTTATAGGTAGAAGAACTACTTAGATTAGGGTATAGATCCCCTAATAGCTGTACTAATAAAGCGAGCTTTAAAAGTTAGGAACGCTTCTCTCTTATTTATTCTTAGGATCTAAAACGCCTATTACGCCTCTATCTCTTTATTACCTATAATAAAATACGATTATAGAAGTAAAATTATTTTTTTAGTATTCTTAAACTAATACTAGTCCGATTTAGCTAGGTATTTTAGCTCTAGATACCCTTTTATAGTACTAGAGGTATATCCCTATACTAACGCTATATATATATATTCTATCTAATAGTAATCTATATTAATCTTAAGTTAGTCTAAGATTAAGGCTTACTATTATTTAAATATAGGTTTATTACTATCTATAAAACTTTCGATCTTAGATATATATTTAGTAAGGTAGATTTAAGGGGGCTTAAGAGTAGCTAAGAGGTTTCTTACTAGGGGAGTTATAAAAGTTTCCTAGTATATTATCGGTTCTAATTCGGTAGTTTATAAAGGTTAATTAAGACTAATAGTTCTCTATTATATTAAGTATATAATCTCCTCCTATAAAATTATAATTTATTTTTTAAGGGTTAGTTTACTCTAATTTCCCTCTAAATTAGATAGGTTCTTTATTATAGGCCCTATAAAGAGGGGTCCGCCTATCGTAGGGCCCCCTATAGAAGGTAACAGTTGTTCTACACGTATAGATAGAAGCTTACTCTTACTATAACTTATACGTATATTAGTTCTAGTATAGGAATTAGAAGGTAAATTATAGTTAGATATCAGCGGTTACCTCTAATTCTAATAGGTTATTAGTAGTCTCTAAGTTTCTACCTAGGCGTACTCTACGCAGCTTTTCTAAAGGCAATTCTAATCGTAGAGGATAGGAAGTTCTAAACCTAAAGGCTTTAATTAATAGAAAGTCTCTAAGATCTTATCTAAGTAACTAAATAACTTAATATAATAGTATATAAGTATTATAATCTAAATTAAATTAGGTATATTTTAAACTTAGACGTATTTAAATAAATAATTAATACGATATTATTAAAAAGGCTATTACTAGTAGTATTAAGTTCTTCTATATAATATAATAGTATAGATAAGATAATAGGTCCAAATATAATACAAATCTACTTAGAGGTATATAAGAGTATATAGGGGTTTAGGGACCTAGGAATTCTATTAACACCTATAGGCCTTATATAAAAGGATATAGAAGAACTACTAAGCTACTTATAAGGGAGTATACAACTATATACGGAAGGGAAAAGGGGTAGAACTAGAGGTAAGATAAGATAAGCGAAAAGCTTTAGGATAAGGTTGTATATAAAGCTTTTTGTAGAACGATTTCTTTATATTATTACAGTTTTTAAAATTCTATCTAGATAATTAAATAATTTAATATAATAGTATATAAATATTATAACTTAAACTAAATTAGGTATATCTTAAACTTAAATATAGTTAAATAAACAATCGATGCGATATTATTAAAGAGGCTATTACTAGTAGTATTAAGTTCTTCTATATAATATAATAGTATAGGTAAGATAATAGGTCTAAATACGGTATAAATCTACTTAGAGGTATATAAGAGTACGTGGGAGTTTAGAGACCTAGGAATTCTATTAATACTTATAGGCCTTATATAAAAGGATATAGAAGAACTACTAAGCTACTTATAAGGGAGTATACAACTATATATAGATAGGAAAAGGGGCGGAGCCGGGGGTAGGATAAGATAAGTAAAAAGCTTTAGGATAAGGTTGCATGTAAAGCTTTTCGTAGAACGATTTCTTCGCATCGTTATACTATAGCTGTTTAAGTCGGTTCTAGACGTAGTTAAATATATTAGCTCTATTAAACTAGTCTAAATAGAGCTTAGTTTTAATAAATAGAAGCTATATATAAAATATATATAGTTTACTATTAAAATATAGAGGGTTTAGGAGTTAAAAATAAGAGGTAGTAAAAGACTAGAGCTAGAAGATAATAGTACATGCTAAGTTGAGATTAGATTAGAACTACTAGATTTCGGATTGCTGGTTCTAAAGCTCCTACTACAGCTACTGTATAAGCAGTAGAATAGCTGTTGGGCTAGTATTCTAGCTAGACATCGCTAGGAAGGAAGAAAAAAAAATCCGGACGGGGAACAACAAAGATCTCTATCTGGAGATCCGCAGCAGCTGTCTAGCTACTGTTACTATATAACTGGGCGAGCTATCCTAATGTTACGAGAGGCTACGAGCAGGGACGACAAGGCTCATCTAACGCTTGGTATAGTATGCTACGCACAGATCTCAGGTGTCGTACAAGAGGATAGCTAAGGAGCAAGCTATACGCGAGGCAAGCAGGAAGATAAGGGGGAAGAAGAAGGCACGTGCGCGGAAGCGAGCGCGCCACGTGCAGGTGTCAGGGGGGAACGTGAGGATACCGTGACACTACTAAAGCCTACAGCCGATTTCTATAGTAACTAGATATAGGAGAAGTATTAATCGCTTATAGTTAATACTAGTAAGAGCTACTATCGAGTAATATATATAGATATATACCGTAGTTTCCGTTCGGTCTGGGGGGTATATGGGAGGGTGGATATCGAGGTGATAGACCTCACAAACATCGGCGTTTATAGACTAGTCCCGATTAGGACTAGCTCTATTTAGATAGTTCTTCTAGAGAGCGCGCTCCACCAAGCAAGCAACAATATACTTCCTCCCACTCTGTCTACCACAGCTCAACACTTATGACAATGGATGTAATTAGAACTTTGAGCAGACAAATGAGCAGGCACCTACACTTGGAGCCTTTCTCGATCCTGAACTATTTGGAAACCATTCCCTATACGATACCGATGTCCTTCCGAGCTTCCAAGAAAATTCTAAAAACACATATTTCGACCCCCATGAGTCTTTATCCGCGAATGAATCCGTCCTGCTCTCGGGTGTTCGGCAATCCGATAGCTACGTAAACACAGTCATCGCTTTACTGCAACTCGCTGAAGATTAACTACCATGCCCTGAGCTCTCGTGTTCGGCGCCAAGTTCGGCAGCCTCGCTTTTAGGCGCTTTTGAGCACGGGTTGGCTAACGAACTTCCGCAAACACCGGATTACGACCTTGCGCCTTGTAACTTTGACGTGTCTATACTAGATTTCGAGCTGCTTGAAAGTTACGCCGAGATTCTCCAAAGTTACTCACCTGGTGATGCCACGTCGGACGAACGTAGACATGGTTTGCAACCCTCCGCAAGTTCAACAGGCCAAACTTCACTAGAAAAAACTCGATCACCAACATTTCAGAGTTCCAATATACCTACAAGCGTCGAAAATGCCCAAGTCCGAGGTCATAGATCGCGATTAAGACCTCGTACATCTCACAAGGCAAGGGCTTTACTTGAAACCTACATCAAGGAAAAGGCATATCCCTCATGGGACGAGTGTAGGAGGCTTGCTACCAGTACAGGACTGGAGATTCAAAAAGTTCGTAATTGGTTTAGCAACGCAAGGGCCGAAAAGGCCTTCCAGGTTTGTATACTCCTGGAATAACTATAGTGGAAATTGCTAAGTTATTTGATAGTGGATATTTCCCCTATACGGCACATCCGCCCAAGCTATGACCTCAATAGCTACGCAAATGGAACTTCGTCATCTACCAGCTCTATACACTACTCACTTGAGCATAGGGAAAGCCCAACCCCTATTGAAGACATTCTTTTGCCCAAGCAAGATAGAAACACCCATGAGAACTGTAAAAGCAATAAATGGAATGTTACCCTTGTAAACAGCGCATTTATGATTGCAGGTTCCCCTTCGAGGGCCTCAAGCCTAGCTTCATCGATGCTCTCTACGGATTCTCCTAAACCTGAGTTGAGCCACGCAAGTCTTGTCGCAGTCGACCAGCGAGGTTCTCGACGGGGTCGTAAAAGGTGGCCAAGCGCCGCAGCTGAGAATGATATGATGATCGGAGAGGACCGGACCGAACGGAGACCCCAGGAAATCCAAGCCACGTCTGTTGGTGCGCCGTATTATTGCACTTAGCTTGGCTACAACTCGGCTTTCTTAAGGAGATCTGAGTGGGCCCGCCATGAGGAAGTTGTCCACTACTGCCCAAAACAATGGGTATGTTGTCGTCCCGGAATGGAAGAAGTGCGGCTATCACGGTGCTTCCTTTGTGGGTTTCAGGATGTACCGCTTAGGCATATCATGGAAAGTCATTTCCAAGATTTACGCTGCATGCACAAGTCATCTTCAGCACACACATTCATGCGCAAAGACCATCTTGCGCAGCATATTAAGAGAGTCCATCTCAAGAGGGAACCAGACATCCCTCCAGTCATCACAGATACGTGGAAGATCGAGACTCAATTCGACACAGACAGAGTTCTTCACTGTGGTTTCTGCGGGCGGATGTTCTCTACATGGGATGAACGACAGCAACATGTTGCTGAGTATTTGGAGGCTCGAGTTCAGAAATCCGCATGGTGGCCACAGATATTCCCAGCCCCAAGCCCTGTCGATTAGGGGTTAGTTAGCCTGATTATTCTTGCTTGCCTTTTTGCCATCCTTACTGTCTCGTGATAGCCCGAACGAATTCATCTTCCCTTCATGCGGAGAAGCTTTCTGCGACTTTGCTACCGCTGCTAGGGAACGCCCGAAGTGTGTGTCATGGTCGTGCCGTTATCTACACGATATGATCATCATTCTTTACGCTTCAGACTACACTCTCAAATCAACTTCTCTACGAGCTCTGTGGGCAATCCTTCGACAATGGAACCATGTCTTTTACAACTCATGCCGAAACTCACTGCTTGAGCACGTGCAAACAGGATCTCTTCTCCGATCGAGACGAATTCCATCAACATCTTGTTACACACCACTCAGCAAGTGCTTTCACCCAATTACTGGAGGAGCGCTTTGAGTCTTGGCAATGTCTGTAGACAATAGCAGTTCGGGATAGACAACCGGTTCTATGCGTGATTCAGAGTTACGAAAGTTGTGCTCGTAGGGAATGATCAGGAATTCAATGTCTAAAAGTCAACGTCTTAAGCGTTGTTAATAATTTTCAATGATTGGTTAAATTTGTCCAGATCTTTCCTGCTTCGCAGCTTCGTCACGTAATCTTCCTGCGAAATACGTTCGAAGATCACCGTGGAAGCATATAGCTTATTGTGTCATTATGTGACTGCCGTAATAAATATTCCCTTGACGTCGATTTTAGATACAACCAGCTTTAAAATAGCCTATTTCAACAGTTCTTGCGTTGATCCGGGTCATTATTTGTGGACCTTGTTTTTTTCAAGGGGTATAACTTATCAACAGTATCGTTGTTTAAATAAATTTTCCGAACGCCGTTAGAGAAGGTTGATACCAGAAGTGTAAGCAGGAGGGGGTGGAGACTGTATAGGGTGATATAGATGGATGTATTGATGAGGTACCTTGACCGAGAGGTCAAGGTACGGCGGGGGAATATATAGTACATGAGACTGCTTAGTCAAGGGCTGCACAGCTGACCAGGCACGTGACCTGAGCTTACAAGAAGAATGGCCGTTGTCAGCTGACAAGGTTGAGTGAGAATAGGATGGCGTGGTGGAGTGATACCCAATCCCTCTAATGCGGAAGCGAATCGCGTCACCCAATCATAGTGGAGTCTTCGGCCTCAAGCTTTCTGGCATTGGCCCATTTCAACTCCACTACCCTTTCCGTCGCAGCACCCTATCTCGTGTTTGAGAACATGTTATAACAGCCCCAGCCGCACCCGCTCTCCACCTGCATTCGTACTACCAGACTACCGACGTCGATCCTTTTCACATCAGTTACTGCATCTTGGCTGCACTATTAAAAGGATCTAAAAATACACATACAATCATATATCACTGTTACATAACTATTTCTCCATGGAGTCAGCCTCCGAAACTACACAAATTGGGCTCCAAAGAGGGCCTACTGTCCACAAAGCTGGGCTTGATCCTACGAAACAATCGGACGCAGATCAGGGACAAGGAAGCACTAGCCAAGAGGAGCCGTAAGCCATTTTGAAAATACGCTGGTAATTGCGGGCTATTCTGAATGTCTCCCAGAAATTTCGCATCTTTAGCCTCTGTTCCAGGAAACCGAAAAGATGATCTAGTATCCATACTGCAAGACACACTTCTAGATCGGAAGATTCTGGTGCAAGCTGGAAAAGCGCCTTTCCCATTATCTCTCGGTATTCTACCCTCTGGAAAGGACGGAAATAAAACCAAGAAATTTTCATCTTTGATGGGAATGATGGCTATTCTCCGCTTACTTGCTGCTGTCAACGAAATGCAAGCACAAGAGAAAGATGGCCGATTGAAAAATCTAACTATCAATAACCCAGGCGAAGCTGGACGCGCCCTTGCCGACAGAGCAAAGGCGATGTATCACGATCTGACAATAGCCCCCCTAGGATCTCTGTTCTCGTTGCAAGATGAACAAACCTTGACAGTGAATCAATCAATCAAGTGTGCTGATATACGCCGTGTCGTTCTAGAGACTGCTTTCGACGGGATGGACGAAATTGAACTTGTGGCACTTGAGAGAATTGATGATCTGCTGGCTGAGTTCATCTCCGACTTGAAACCATATAAGGTATCGAAAACTGTAGAACAACCGAGCGTGAACCTTTGCATGTTGATCCACTACCTTAAAGAGGGTCTAGAAGGCGGGCAAGCCGTCCTTGAGCCATGCACTCGAATGGTATTTGTTGATAGTCGGACAGAAACTTGGTTCGACATGTTCGAGAAAGCAAATTTTAAAAGCGATGAGGAGGTGCAGGTCTTGATGGAGATTACCATTGTGGATATCAAATTGAATGAAGAGCAGTATCGGGCGATGAAACCAAATTTGGAGGACATGTTTGATGCGGTCGCACAGAAGAATGAGGATTTGAAGGCTATTTTAGACGAAGGGGGAATTGAAAGATTTGGGAGGTCAACATCCGTCATTGTATAGCTGAATGTTCGCCGTCACTGTTTCCGTCTTTGGTACTATGATTATATTGGCCGTAAGGATGTACTTGTCAAATACTAGTTAGTTTTTCTTATCGACTATGAAGACAAAACCGATTGATGCCAGCAACAGAGAACTATTCAACCTCAGGCTTCGCCATCACCATTTAAATACATGGACACGAAAAGCTCATTCCTGGTCGCTTCGGCAGTATAATCAGCATCACGTATCTTCCCCATCGCAATGGTAGCGAACGGTTCCTCGCCGCCCTAAAGAATTCCAATTACTCAACAGTTATCAAGCTTCTGTCTGCAGGTTTAACATGGATTTTAGGTATTAGCGATGTAGTGGGATTCCAGGCTCTTTATAACTAATCGAATGTTCAGGGTCATTAGTCGCGCCGTAGTCAGCTTCAGCAAGCAATAAGGGTCTATCGCAGCCCAAAGAGCGATCAAAAACGTTGTGCAGAAACAAGGTAGTTTTCCTAAGGCTGAAACTGCTGAGATAGTCAAAAGGAGGTAGATAAGCAGCTGGGAGATGAAGTGTGCGTAGGTAGGAAGTGCAGAAAGGTAAGCACGCCGCACCAGAAGCGCTGCAGTCGCTGCAGTGAGCCTGGGTAAAACGCTAGAACTTGAACAGTAGCAGAGATATAGCCTATCTATCTCTTATTAAAATACTATACTAGTACCTGCTGGCGTTGTCGCGATATATGCCTCTAAATATAGAGATGGCTAATGAGGTGGGTGACTCGCTTGTGAACTACGTTATTCAAGGATAGTTTCAAAGGTAAGAGCAGGATTCTACATTTCTCATATCTATAGCAATATATGAAAGAAAATACCTAGTTTCGTATATATTAAAGGATCTCATCAAGCGTTGGTGGTGTCGCTCGAGAGCAACACCTGGAATCAATGCGGCAGGCTAGTGGGCGTAGCTCTAGTAGACTTTGGGGCAACGAGGGCATAACTGGTTGGTCCCGCTCGATAGTACGTGATACCATTTAGAGAGCTACTGATGCTGTGGAGCATTAGTGTCTTGGACACGTGTCACCCAATGCTCTACGGTTAGAAACCGAATTATTGATCGTGACAGAATCGTCGAGAAGTCGCCATATTAGCCCAAATATTAGCGCGAAGGACCATATTATAATTGTTAGATAGCCGGAATATGAGATACGACCAAGAAAGTGGCTTATTATCAGCGAACGTCTTGAACTGTGCTTCTATGTAAATCTTTCTTTAGTTTAAAGGGGTCAACTTCACCTTGAAACGATGATGAGCTCAAAAGTATATTAGGTTCCAAAGATTACGATGGTGTACCAGAACTTTCGGAAAATCAGTGTTACCCAGCGCGAGTTTGTTAAGCTGGCACTTGTCGGCGGCTAGGACATTATCGTACTCCAAGAGATATTGCCAGAAACAACATCTCTCAGTTGTTTCAACTACAACAAGTTGGTTACTGACTAGAACAGACTTGACTATGATGATTCACCAATAGTCTGCTTCTATTTTTAGTACGATATTTCGGCTAGAACGGTGGACCTCTGAGGACCATGTCATGAATGGGATATTAACGCTGTCGTGAGAAACCGGTAGTGGCATGTTGAGTATTCATAACGTCTATAACTGGAAAAATAACACACTTGCGGCGGAATTCAATATACATCATTCTTGGTAGGGAGGTCAACGGGTTATAAAGAAAGATATCGGATTGAACACAGCGGATCATGCTGCCTCCCCTTAATTATGGCGCTTCTCTCTAATCAAGGAACTAAAACATTGAAGAAAGCGCCAGGACCCAATATATGGAGCACTATTGATTTAGAATTTGTCATTAAAGCAATATATCATTAACTGCGTAGTGAATCAGACCTTTTGCCTACTAATGTCACTATACACTTTTTCGTGGGACTGGAAGTCTTTCTGAACAGGACGAGAAGCTGTTAAAATATTATGTCGGGGCTAAGCCTAATATCCCAAAGGATATGTCCCAGACCATAGAATATGAAATAGACGAGGCGCTCACTACATCCATCAAGTTATGTGGGAAGGCATAGGAGAATACGTTCCACTTGCCCAGCAATCCACGAGACTGAGTCTAGCGTTAACCCCGATCGTTAAGGAACTCATTAACGGATTGAAGCGTACCCACAAGCAGTTCGAAAAGAGTCCAAACAATGCGCAGTTGAGAGACAACCCAGTACCCCCGAAGTCATTCTCAGCAATTGCCTGCGAATGAAAAGAACAAGCTCGTGCAGGCGCGAAATTCCAATACTACACCTTCAAAGTTTATCAAATACTTCGATACTCCAAAAATACGAAGTGCTCAGAATTCCAGCACATATTTCACCTCGGATTATGAGCAATTAGATATTCGACGTCTATCCGGAAAAGGCCGAATGCAGTTTTTCAAGGCTCCACAGTCATTAGGCGACCTAGCCACAGACGCATAGGATCTGTGCGAACAAATACCTCCATCTCAAAATCAACTCTTCTTTCCTTGCCACACAAGCGCCAACGAACTATAACGGATCTTCAAGCGACTCAAAAATCACAAAAGTCCTATCGTTAGTGATGTTGCCAACGAGTGTTGAAAGACCTATGCGGGAGATCTTATTCCACACTTGATCCTACTCTTTAACGAGTGTATGAAACTGTGATACAGCCCCAAGTCGTTTAGGATTGTGGTCATTTTTACAATCCCAAAGCCAAATGAGACCAGAACAATTTTACTAGATGCAACACCGGGGCATCCGCCTTAAAGCTTCCCCAAGAATTGGAGACCGATTACTCCATTCAACTACTTGGGTAAAGTCCTGGAATCAATTTATAACAGTCGCTTAGTGGGACTCGCCTTGAAGGACCATCTATTCTCAAAGACGTAAATAACCTTCAACGTGTGATCCACTGAGACTGCTCTTCGATATTTGGTCGACATCATCTCCGCCACTTGGAGGAATGACCTTGTCGTTATTCTCATGTCTCAGGAATTATCGAGAGCCTACAATCTAGTTTGCCATCAAAGATTTATTGGGACTCTTGCAGCCAAGGGGATTCCCGACTGAATTGTCGGATTTATCCGATGATATCTGTCACGTGCTTCTACTATCCTATTATAGTTGGCCTGTTTTCTGGCCTATATAGTCTCGCCACTACCAGCCTCTGGCCAAGCAGGCCACTTACCCTCCTTCGAAACATCAATATTTGCCTTAGCGATTGATGCTACCTGATCCGCGACAATATCTTTCCGGCCGACGTGTTAACCTCCAAATTCCCAGCCATGAGGTCAAAGAAGCATTTCTTATCGAACTAGGGACCCCTCAAGGCAGACCTATGTCTTCTATTTTATGCGTCCTTTCCTCCGCGCCCCTCCTGGAGGAGCTGTCTAGTCCAAATACTTCATATGTTCCCTCACTCAACTGAATTAATTCAATGGGCGAAGGAGAACGGAATGATATTCGAGCCGAGTAAATACAAGGATCGGACGAAGAAACTCTTGACTTAGACGAAATGCACACGAGACATCTCCAGATTTGACAACGATAAGAGAGTAGTGTCAAAGCTACGAATTCTTCGTGGGATTTCAATAAGACACTCAAGTGGAACACACATATGAAAGACATGATTGGCAGGTTTTTTGTGTTAGAAATAGAATTGTTTCGGGTATTTAATTTAATTTCTGGGCCTCGAATTCCTTGCTACCGACAGCTGTATTTGTTGCATGGAAAATCGATAATCGGTTATGCCTGTGCGGCGTGGTCTCGAGAAGATTGTCCAGACTCATTGCTAACGTATCGCAAAGACAGCCTGTTCAAGGCTTAAAATCGCTTTTTACGACTGATTTGCAGAGCCTATAGATCAATGCCCATGCTAAATTTCAGAATGGGATATTTTTCGAAAATACCTCCCTCTATTTAGGGACTAGAGCCAGAGTAGCAATTGCGAAATCTATCGGGCTTAGCTAAGAGGTTGAAACCATTATCTCGAACGCCCAACAGTACGTTACAACACATACACGAGGCTATGTCGTACAACTTAGTAGTGCTTATTCAAAATATATCAGCTATATCTATAATTCGGACGATCAGCTTTAAAAATCGGACCGTTTATAGTGACTACATGTTTAGACTAAAAACTAAAAACTTGGAGAAAATAAAGAACGAGAAGGAAATATCATTGCGTAATTTAGTAAGAGAAAATTCCTGGAGCAGAGCTCAAAAGATTGGGACGAGAACGGCTTCAGCGGTTGGCATGAAGGGAAACGGCGAATCTCTCTTACAGACAATTCGGGCCGAAATAACGTAGAAAGACGCGATGACCTGCCGCAAACTCAAAGCATGATTCTCGTGCCGTTTAAGGATAAAAAGAGACAGCAAGAAAGACTAATCCGGTATACGCTCAGAAAGAATTCTCCACTCGTCCCGCGACCCATTCATGGTCGCCCAAACTGGCAACCTCCTTACAAAATATCTCATCCCCAAATTTCTCACCGCCTTCTCTCTCTTCTTCCTCCCTAACCTCTGATATGCTCCAAATACACAAAGCAACTCCTCACCCAGCAAATCCAATACCTCTCTAATACACCTTGGATCCGGCATCCCATGCTTCACCCTCCGCTCCCAAACCGCCACTGCTGGAACTGCACCAAGCATCAAACAAATGATTCCAACGCTAATACCTACAGAGCACTCAAACGCCACCCACGCCGTCGCAACTGAGAAAGGAATAGTGTTCAAAGTAATAATCAGCACCTCGCTTAGTACAGCCATCAAGGTGACGACGCCCAGCACTGCATTCTCCCATGTACTTCTGAAAAACAGCGTAGTAATAGGATGACTCGGCGTGCGCACCAGCACACTCCTGTTCGCTGTGGTACCGCTCGGGCAGGCAAGGGCGGCGTATGGCGAGGAGCGCCGCATTACCTTTTCGACGGAGCCCCAGTAGGATTTGATGACAATGCCGATGCTGGTCATCAGCAGGGCGGACGCCGAGGGATTGGCTGTTCATAAAATCTTCCAGCACGTTGCCCGTGCCGGGTTTGCTAATGAAGCGGTAGTACAAGATAAATATCAGCAGGCCGATTAAGTAAAGCCAGAAGACTGCAAGAAAGGCTGGATGGAGCGAGTAATTTGGTCTCCTTTTTTGGTTGGTAAGAGGAAGGGCGGAGATGTTGGAATACGGGTTCGAGCTAGCGGACATGGTGCTCTCGGCGAGTTTCGATGGATGTTGGGTGAGGTTGGGAGGAGAGTGGATGGAGCGGATGAGGCCGCGGGAGAGGTAGATGTTGTATAGACAGGCGATGCCGACAATACTTGTTGCTTCAGCGAATATTCCGGAGACGCTATGTCGAAGGCGAAGGATCAATGCCACAGTAATCGCGAAAATGATGAAGAGGATTACTCCGAGAACCCAGGCTAAAGCTGGGCGCATAGCGAGGTGCATATGGCAGTCGTTATTTGTGGATTTGATAGGGTTGACGATGATGCGGCACTCGGTCCCGGATGTGTCGATGAACAAAGTCTCAGGAGCGAAGGCCGTGCATATTGTGGTTAGAGCTACATTAACGGAGGCGAGGCATATGAGCCAATGTTTTGCTTTCAAGCTAGAGAGGAAAACGCTACCTAAGGGTGCGGTAGTGTATGAGAGCATCATTGAACTTTCTGAGAGTGCTCCACCGGGCTTGTTTAGCTGGTACAGTGGTTGCATCTCCTTTAAGCGGACGAATATACATCTCCAGCAGACACTAAACATAATGGCAGTTAGAGTGGGCAGGTAAGCTCCAACGAAGTAGTACTTCCGACTCCATCCCGAGGTCAAACTAGAGTCCGTATAATTTCTCTCATTGGGGTCAGTCCAGCTTCCCGGTGGTGGCGCAGTCAGTGGGGGGAAAGTAGTAGATGCAGCTGCATCAAGGTTTGTCCTACTTCCTACTTTAGGGGTGCAGGTAGCTCCCAGTGGGCATTCATCTTGTGCTGCTCGAGCTACGAACGAGTGGAGGCTTGGGACACCGTGATACGCAGCCGCGGCGACTTGAAGAAGCGTAAAAACGACCAGGATCATGATACAAAAGGCGAGGAGAAATGGCGTTCGAAGTTCCACTGGCGTGTAAAATTTCTGCCTTTGCTTTCTATTCGGGGCGACTAATGGATCTGATGATAATGTATTATATTAGAGACTGCTTGAAGCGCCGTATAAATTCCACGTACTGCTTGAGAAGAACTGAGCCCCTTCAGAGTATATCTGTCGATCCTGAGAATTGTATGTCCTAGTCTCTTCCATTGTTGAAAGCACCTAAGTGATACCCGCGGAGAAGAAGTTTCATAGATAGTATTTATTACTTAAGAAAAGTACAAGTTCTCCAAGTCTATCCTTGCTCTTGGTCGATGTCCGCAGCCGGTTTCAAAGCGAAATGTTGTCTAGAATCGGATGTGAAGATTGATGTTAGGCTGCAATCATGCGGTTTCGATTTCCTAACACCAGAATATATTCAATCGCATGCTTTCCGGTGAAGAAACTTATCATTGAATCATCCGCGAGGCTAAAGTGGAGTGAGAAGTACGAGGTGACACTCTCATGTTGCCAAGGAATTTTTTCATGTATTGGAGGCGCAACTCAGCCGCGTTGTGGCGCTTAAACGTGCGC
The DNA here is from genome assembly GCA_010094045.1 of Lojkania enalia. NCBI lineage: Eukaryota > Fungi > Ascomycota > Dothideomycetes > Pleosporales > Lojkania > Lojkania enalia. The sequence goes on from ML986593.1 coordinate 452,686, forward strand.
ACAATTCGCTGCATTTGCTTCGGTTAGAATGGAAACGTAAGCGAACCATGAATATCGCTATAAATTACTTTAAACCGATTGTTCGCATGTCCGCGAAGTTTAAACATGACGGCGGTGCCCGAACGGTTGACACGAAATGACCGTGTCGACCTCTAAGTTGACGTCTGCCTAGGTATGTAGCACTCACCTTACCTGAAGGTTATATATTATTCTATCGATCTCATATTCATACTATTTACATTGATAGTGCCATCGGTATCTATTCAAGCTTCCCAATTAGGCTACTCGAGCTAGAGTTCGAGCAAATTTCGCAATCCGACCACTCCTATCATCAAAGTCTAATAGTGCGTTTTGCTGGGAGCCTGCAGGCTTGACAAATTATCAGTCGCATCTCAAGTCTGGTTCCGACAAGAGACCATCCATTTGCTAGTTGTGTCGATGCAAGCAACACAACCCTACGATGGGCGGCAAAAGTTGGCCTAGAGCAAAGATTTCAGAACGCTAATTTATATTTAGTTAGACTACGGCTCCCTAACCCGATATCGCTTGCCTTACGCACAGGCCTTTACGAGACTTGCGTTAGAAGTTTCCCCAATTCTACCAAGGTCGACATATGATAATTGCATGAACTGTCTCTGGACCGGCATAAAAAGGGACAAAAATATTAATTATAGCGTATAGCGGCAGTAAGAATTGTAGTAGAAAGAGAAGCTACGCAAAGTGACGATATAGTCACGTTTTCGATCCCGGGAGTCATTCCCATAAGATTAGCAACTTATTGATCACGGCAACGCCCTGCTTAGTTATTAAATGCTCTTCGAGTGGTGCTCAATCTTCATGGCGTTTTCTGTATTTTGACCCTTTAACTGTAGCCTTGCAACGGGATTCTGGAGACGATCCTATCGCCGAATTTTATTCGACGACCTCAACGGGAAATGAGGAGAACATAACTATCTTACAGCATTACCGTCATCTTACTATAAGAATGGCTTGGACGTGGGTGCTCATCTTGCACCATTCTCTGCCTGTGTGCATCCATAAAGTTGAATTGGGGATGTTTAGTAATATTTAAAGTCATGTGTAGCATTCAAGTATCTTCCTATGCCTCAGTGACTACTTAAAGCATATGAAAGCCTGTATCTTTTCTACCTGTACTTGCTTTCAACGCTTCGTCTCATATTTTGCGATATTCCGGCCTTATATAGTCCCTGAAAATCATTAAATAGGCTTGAGAATCCCCGTAATGGAGGCACTTCCGAGGCTCAAATCGTTGATCATCCTTGTAAACTACAGTAACACTATAACCCCTTAATATTCCACTTTTAAAGCGTTCCGATACACTTCCGAGGCTCTACTTTATTCCGTTACTCATAAATCTCGATCCGAGGAATGTTGGGCAATATTCAGTCCTAGGGCTTCGTCAACCATATAGAAATGACCTTCAAAGGATTAGATGACGCAAGAGCCTTTTTGGAGCCAATACATAAGACTGAGAAGATATATATGGCTTTGTTCTAAGTCGATAAGTTTTCGAAATGCAGCGCTACCAAGAAGTAGATTACATTACCTGAAGCAGGGAAAAGGCTGTGAGGAATACTAGGCTAGGTTAAGCCGAAAAGTACGAGCTCCGAGATAGTTTCTTTCCAATAAGGTGATCATGGCGACGGGGCCAGGTTAGTAACTCTAGACTCGTGGCGCTGAGCGTTTCGAAACACCCCCCCCCCCTTCCTCCTCTCTCCTCAACAGTCGCAACGATCAATGCTTGCACAGATAACCGAGCACTACTTAAGCAACTACCCCGCTTCCCACAACATCAAAATTCGACGGCGCTAAAACGCTAATTGCAAGCGAGGTACCGGCCTTACAATCCGAAGTTCGAGGATGGTTCAAAAAATCTTGATTTCTCAGAGAGCTGATCGGCTTGCGCGCACATAGGATGTCAATCTTCTACTGAAAATGGACACGAGCCGAAATGCTGAAATGGCATTGATCTGCGCGCTCCCGGCGAGAACAATCTCGGCCTTTATGCCTTGCTCCCCTGAGTCCCAAAATGATCAATTGGATCGCAATTTCATCACCGAGTGTCTCTCGAGCATCGAGACACGAACTTCACGGCCGCCACTGCTGAATGACGCCGAAAAAACTAGTGGCAAAGATCTTGCTTCTGCACGCATGCATATTGCACCCACGCAAACCGTGTCACACGGCGTTGTTTCAAAACTCTTTCTCCCCGCCCGCCAACCCTCGGATCCTTGCAGATCCCATCCCAGGCACATGATTGGTTTCTCCAAAGAGGCCTCCACGTGGAAGCCAACCGTTTTACGCAAGGCTCCGGCACTAGCACATGCAACGAGTCAAGCGCCCCTGCATGCATCGTGCATAGCACGCACAAGAACTGGTGTGCGGGTGTGGCGGCCGGAGCGCGACCTTCCTATCGCAGCCTTGCAAAACCTAATCCGGTTTTCGAGTCCTATATGCACCCTATAACACTAGCCGTGTCCCTAGTCGCGTTCCTGGTCTTGCTTTCCCTCAGGATGCGCAGCATGCGAGGGGCTAGGTTTTTATCACATCGTTGTTGAACGGGGGTTGGCATGAGTCGTGCCGCGTGCGGGGGAAGGCGGATAGGAGGATAGGAGGATATGTAGAGGGGCGATCGGCCCTCTGCGGCGTGGAATGGGACTTTTCGCACTCCAGTCTTACTTGGCCGTTTTCTGTGCATCTTCTGTTTAATTTTGTGTATAATATTTTGTTTCTTCAGCTGGATAATAATGGCGACATCGCAACTGTCCTATCCCGATTCCGATCGCGGGCCCCAGCTCGCGGCGACGTATATTGCAGGCTGTGCCATTGCCTCCATATTCGTCGCCATGCGATTATGTGCGCGTTTCAGTATCGCAGGTGTCGGGATTGACGATTGGTGTATGCTGATAACGTGGGTATGTACACTCAATCACGCTGGCAAAGGTCTTTCAACACTGAATCATGCTAATCAAAGTACTCAGATCGTCTTCCTCCCCCTAACAGTCCTCGTGAGCGTTTTCAGTTTCAAAGGCGGCACGCGTCACCTTGCCTACCTGGCCGCATCGCCTACACAGATGACATATATTTTGAAGCTCAACTGGATCGCCCAACCACTCTGCATCTTTTGTCTCGGCTCGGGCAAGATCGCTGTTGCATTCCTAATTATCCGGCTTCTCAACCGTGCATCTGTCTGGCGGCGCTGGAGCTTGTATATCGCATCTGCCTGGACACTTATCAATACGATTCTAATGATCGTCTTCACCTTTGTGCAGTGCGAGAATCCAGAGGCGCTGTGGGATAATGAGGTGAGAGCAAGGACGAAGTGCTGGAATCCGAAGACTCAAAGTAGTTTTTCTATTTATGGAGCTACGGTGCACGCAATGATGGATTTCTTTCTTGCTGCAGTGCCCATCAGTCTGGTTTGGGGACTGAAGACCGATCTCAGAAAACGCATCGCGCTATGTGTCTTGCTTGGCTGCGGAAGCTTGTACGTCATTCAAGGCTTATTGGTGCCCGTTATAATAAGCTAATAAGATACAGAACAGGAATATGCGCTGCGGTCAAGGCAAGTACACTGGTCAGCTTAAACGCTCGGTCTGATTTAACATGGGAAACGTTTTCTTTGTTCATGTGGACTGGGTACGATCCCCTACTCCCACACCCATCCATTGCTAACACATATCAGTATCGAGATTATCCTCCTTATCGTATGCGGATCAATACCTGCTCTCAAACCCATCTACGCATTATGCATGGGCCGACGCTCCGTGAACTCCAGCCAACGCTACGCCCAAGGTACAGGCGCCAGTACTCGAAAAGCAATATCGCGACGATCATATATGAGACAAAATGATGAGCCCTCCGGATTCGTGTTGGGGATGGTAAAGCCCTCGTCGGCGGCTGTCGTGAGTAGAGCCTCGGAGGATGAAATAGGGCTCGCGATTAGTGTAGAGAGTGAAAAGACTGGAGAAGGGATCCAGGTTACTCAAACTATCGACATAGAATATCGTGAGATGGAGGATAGAAGGTAGTGGTGTAATACGCTCAAGAAATTGACAAACTTAGATTGATTGATATAATCATGTCTCGAGCTGTGACAAAAATAAAAATACGCACCGAGTCATGGAATCCATAATGTAAATGGTAATGACCTCGGTAGTAGCCATATGCTGCTAACTTCACCAGCAACTTGTTAACATAGGTTGATATCTCAAATTTAACAAGCAGGATCCACGTGATCTGGATATTCCAAGGTGCATTACGTAGGTTGAAAACCACGTAATGTTTAGCAATGCAGCCCGAGCATTCACTGCCTTAATCATAACTGCAAACATATCACTATATAACACGAACCCGACGCGCTATATACATATGAAACCTGAACAATGCTGGAGAAATATAAATCATACGTATTTTCAAGGCAGTCACGAGCAGGTTAATTCATCACTTGCTAGGTAATATTTTGGCTTGGCCTAACTGACTACCTGTTACCAGTTGGCACAACAAATCATACCTTAAAGCTTCTTCATGTTCGTATTTCTATTGACTCTAATCTAACGGTGCGGCTTCATTCAACACCATATCCAGCAACTGTGCAGGTTCCCCTTCCATATTTGTACCAACCACCCTGCCGCTTCCCAAATGAACCCGATAAAATACGCTCGAAAGACTTTAACTGAAGTGATTTGCACATTCATAGTTGAAGAGCGCAATAATAACTTCAGTACCTTTATGGCGCGCACAATCGGCGCAAAAGTTACTCCAACCCCAAGCACTATTCGGTCTCAGAGCTCAAAGTTCAGGGCAAGAAAGAAAATTTTCAAGATAGTAATGCGATGGACGTATTCGGCCTTCTTCAACCTTCTCATCGAGGACCCGATCAATTAATTCATGACTTACGAGTTGTGGTTGAGAACTACGTAGATAATCGACATATTCCGCCATCTAATACCCTTATTGGTATCTCTGGCGGCTGGCAGCAGTTCGGGAACTGGTTCGATATATTCTACACGGAACCTAGGGTTGGGGTTACCATACAGGACTGGTAATATGCAAATATAAAGTTTCCCGACTCATGAGTCTCCTTGTGGAGTTCCGCTATTGTGTCTACAAACAGGCTATCGGAAAGACTCTGATTTGGTCCAAATACTACTGAAAAGAAATCCCTAGGGCCAGATGAGATTCATAATTCTGGCAGGGCTTATTTAGGCCTTTTAACTAATAAGGGCTGTCAAGAGGGGTGCGGTAGAAATTTCATTGACGAGAATAGCCATTAGTTACCTAACACGCCCTTAGTACCAATGACCATCAACAAGATGATTTGTTCCGAAGCAATGCAAATAACATATTAGGAAATTGCCAAGCATTTCAACAATATTGATACACTTCAGAACCTTCTTGTGGCTCTCAGGGACTTGGTTCCCTTCAACGCGCTCAATCGCATATCGTTAGCACTGAGCCATAAGGGATACTCTAGTTTGCTCGGATCCAAGTCTAGGAGAGCTAGGTTCATCTTCTGCTTTTCTTGTCGCACTTTCGAGAATATCTCCACAATCAAACCTTACACTTCCAACTCCGAGTCTCCTGGAACTATTCTTGTCATCTTACAATCATGATCTCTATTTTAAGTAGTAGAGCTAGTAAATTTGGATCATGCAAGAGTGACTTCGTGGACATGTTCGCATTCCGGAAATTATCTCTGCTGGAGAGGTCATAGGATAAGGGAGAAATAGCTGGCGAATTTTGAGAACAGACAGAGGGGAATCTATCCGCATCAAATCACGGAGGGGGCGGATTCCATATAATCCACTTGCTTGCTACTGATCTAAGCAATATTTACTCGGCAAGGAATATCTCTCCAACACTTCAGAATGTAATGGCTTCTACGCCGGAACGGTAATTATACGCTTAGTCGGATACTCTACCAGAGGTATTTCCAGGAATCCGAACATTTTAACTTCACTACTATTGCTTATAATAATATTACGCAGGTCTCCATCTCCTAATTAAAGCAATAATAAACTCATTATTGGATGCATTGTAGCCTCGCTATTCTGTAGTCTATACTTTATTTGTTTAGCTTTTCATAAACCGTGAAGCAAACCTGTAAAATCACTCTGTAGAACTCCGATACACACACCGCAACATAGAGATTTCGAATGCACACATTATATCAAATCTTCAATCATTGGTGCTGAATTCAAGAATGTGCAATGAACAGCTGCTTGCCATTATATCGAGTTATTGACAAGACTGATTGCAGCTAGGATCTACAATTACTAAAGCCTACTTGATCATTAACCAAAGATTGGGGACGAATGAACACTTTCAAAAGAACACCTCTTCCATTATAATACTTCGGTTGCCTGAACAACTCTTTGCCTTTTCAAGGCTATCACGTGTTAGTAATTTGCTGAACTGGTTGGGGTTGATGACCAGCAAGAATATCCGGAATTTACCAAGGAGTACTATACTCTACCATATTTGATGAGTCAAGTTTAATGGCCATTCAATACAAATTCGCTTAAGAACACCGTCGATGTTAGTGTACGCATTCTATTACACACAGGGCACACACATATATGCATACCAGCAAAGCCTATCTCCTGACACCCGAGCTCGTTATTGCCACATAGTATTCCGACATCAGAATCCTAGCCTAGACCCTAGCTTCATTAGTAATCACCTACCCAAAACTCGGTTTATTCCACTGTATCACGCTAGATGACCATCCAAGCCTTGTGGAGCTTCCCCGTACTCAGGACGCTATATTCTTATATTGTATGTTTGCTCCCAGTATCATATTTACTACGAAACAGATCACCCTCGTAAACACGGTGATAGATGCTGAGAAAAATACTTTATTCCCTCTGGATTGGCTTTAGACGCCACAAGAAGCACTAGTGTGCGGCATGGGCCAACCTTCGCGTGAAAATAGTATCAGTGACAAAGCTTGTATGGCACAATTACCTCTTATAGCAGGCTGCTACGAAAGTATCTAGTCTGCAACCACATATGCTAGATTACTAGTTGAATCGTACAAGTTTGTTACCTTCGCTTCGTGCGCTTCCGTTAGAATGAGTCATAAAAAGCAGTGGTCTTATTTCTAGTCGTTACGAGCTGTGTGGCTGGCTTCAGCTTCCCAACCCGTACAGCAAACCTGTCTGATAGAGGCGTCACCTCATTTCCAGCAACGAACCAGATTACGATGGCTAGGGTCATCTCGCCACTTGTCCGCAATCCTAGTAATATCTCAGATTTCTTCAAATTTATTTCTCGGACAACGTGCTGTTAAAGCTATGTAATTGCTTCCGACTTTTCCAGGCAGAGGGTCAAAGCGCATAGTCGAAGACTTTATTTTCGCCTAATGTCATCAGAGAGGCGGTATAGAAACTATGATTCAGTGCATCTATGCTCCCAAGTAGGTTTGCATACGATATTGAGTCCATTTTTGGTCGGTCAGAACGTACCCCAGGGTTGACTCATGACATTTTGTAGATTGGAGAGGATATAGTAGACTCAAAAGAACCGAGGCTCGTACTAGAAAGATAGAAAATCGATTTGCGTAGCAGCCTCTTCTACGTACAAAAATCCCAGTCCTTAGGCTATCTTGCCCAAACAACTGCAACATTATCTTCTCATTCTCTGTGACTTCTCAGTTGATGCAATTCCCCAGCAAACTCCCGGCTCCGACTCTTTCAAAGCTTCATAGGGATTGTATCGATAATAGGGCAGTAGCATCATATTTGGGGGCTATAATAAGGACATAATGCATGCTTTTCGCTATGGTCTCGTCTTGGATAAGACGACCAAGGACAACGCGTTTGAGGAACCTCAAGTCCGAAATCCCAGGATCATCGAGGACTATTCGATCCCTCCAGTCTGGTTCACCGAATCCAATGAATCCTGCAACACAGTACACGATATATTTTCCCTAGTCATCTTCATTGTTCCAGAAATTGCCATCCGTTCTGTTCCATGGAGATCTTAGCTTGCTTCTTGATACATTCCAGTCAACCCCCATAAATGGTGCTTGTATGTAATCGATGCCACCCGTATGGGCCATCCAGGACCAAGTTGGAATAGATCTACCTTCTATTCTTTTCAGGCATATTTCATCCTCTCCCCTTCTCCAAAGCAAACTTTGATGAAAGAAGGAGTTAAAGACCCCAAAACCACCAATTCTCTCGAAACTATGCAGCAGTCGATTTTCCAGCCCAACAATCGCGATGGGGCGGTCTTCCGCGAAACTGAGTTGCATGCGAGAGCATTTAGAATAGAGGTCTTGGAACACTTTGATTCTCTGATTAAGAGAAGATCCAGCGGCGAGCTCTGGAAATTTTGGATTTGCTAAGAAGGAAGCTTGAGTGCTAATGATATCGTCAACTTTGAGTACGAAGTGGGTCGATCGAACAGCAGGCGACGGAACACTTACCTATGCATTTTTGCAAGACTCTCGCAGCGAACAACTTGACCACATTCCCAATATATCTGGCGTTCTGCGAAATGGATGGTCCGGTGAGCTAATGCCCTTTCTTGTAGAGCCCATGCTCGAGAATTTAGAGGTGCATGAGAAACATCCCTATCATAGTCTTCAATAGTCTCGTAGAGGTAAAAGGGCTCAACATTCTTAGGTGCAATCCAAATGTAGTCTCTTTGTCGGGGAATAAATAACCCATCATGTGAACTCTTCACAGCACTGGCATCAAGGACGCAATTTGCCGAAATAAACACCTTCTCCATCTTCTGAGACTCATGATCCCAATCCCCGGCGCTATCTTGTACAATACAAAGAGAATCAATCCAAAGATAATCTGCCCCAAGCGCTTTTGTTATTTTGATTGCATCTCCGAATGTTTTAGGAAAGTGATTAAACAGTATCTTGCAGGAAAGCCTGAATATTAGGTTTTCTCGTTATTAGATACCCTAGCTCTCTACCCCGGCTGAACAAGAGAGCAACATATTGGCCTCTATCTTCTGAGATGTTTCATAAAATTTAATCCTGGGCGGCTCTCCCCTTCCTATTGCAACGACCCTGGTCGGCAAGAAAGTATTTTTCCTTGGTTTACATCTTGAATGTTTTGGTTTTGAATTGCAATCCATTAGGCAATTTTCATTTATATTTAACTCAGCTTGGCTTCCTTCCGGGAGTTTTGCAAGTCCTGGTTATACAAAGTTTGGAATACCCCTCTTCGGATTAGTATCGATCATTGCGAGAATAGGATATCCATTCAATTATAAGAATTTATTGCACTTGATGAAGGCGATTTGAGACCCAGCCACTCCTTCGTATCTGGAAATATTATGAAGCAGTTAACAGCATTCACACCCTAAGGGTTTTTTTTTTTTTTTTTTTTTTCAAATCTTCTAGAGTGTCATCTATACGAAATTCCGGGAACGAAAATTGTAGATCAACGCATCTGCCACAGAGTCGACTACCTATGAGATCTGTGTGGTAAAGGTCAGAATTTCGAGATCTCGGAGCACCTTGACGGCAAATTCACTGTCGTCTTCATAATGCTAGGGATTGTCAAGGGGCACCTAAAAAGGTAGCAGATAAAACATACATATACGAGTACTTCATAACGTACAGGTTGTGGAAGGGAACGCCATACAACAGAAATAGTAAATGGAACAATGCGGATACTGTCTACCCATCTCAGTACTGTACGGCAAGAACTCTTAGAAGTTGGGCCCCGGAAAAACTTCGCCCAACGAAACAATACTGATTAGCAACGGACTGCAAGACCTCTAAATTCGGTTGCTTATACTTTCCAGTCAAAATCGTCGCTTTAGGCCTGTAAGATCTATATCGACTCTTAAAGGGAAAAGAGGCGTCATGTCCGGAGTCGAAGATCCACAGCGGTTCATTAGGAAAGCTATTCAGAGTCTGGTGGCTGCGAATAATTTAACAAGACCCTCAAGCCATAATACGTTGAAGGACTTTATCCGGGCACCGTGATTGCACGCTAAACTGGCCTATTCATTTTGATCGCCAGCATTCGCATTCACAGCTTGAAGTAATTGCTTATTGCGTAATCAGGCTAGCCGTCTTGGCGTCTGGCTCGTGCACCTGAACTTTTGGGAACGCGCTCTATCATCATCTAACTAAACCACCTCATGGCGACATCAAGACCCATCTTTGCTCCATTGAGCAGACTGGCAGCCTCCTCAATTGCAGTTGCCCGATACACCACCCCCCAGTCTGCCCTCCTCCCCCTCCAATCGATACGATGTGCTGCAACGAAGTCCTCAGGGAAGAAAAAAAAGAAGGGCAGGAACACATTCATTCAATATGACCTAAGGAAAGCAGATCAATTCTCACTAGTCGATGCAATGCAGTAAATCTCCCAATATTCATCGGCAACAACTCATACTAACAAGAAATGTTCCAGCTACATTCGCGCCTTCGAAGTTGGCCGCAACCCACACTCCTCAAAATATGAAGTGCACGTCCGGCTCCGATCCCTGAAGAACGGACCCGTCGTCCGCAATCGACTGCGACTCCCACACCCTGTGAAAACGGATGTTCGGATCTGTGTTATTTGTCCACCGGACAGTAAACATGCTACTGAAGCGCGAGCCGCCGGCGCGACGCTCGTTGGTGAAGATGAAATCTTTAATCAAGTCAAAGAAGGCATCGTGGAGTTTGATCGATGTATATGCCACCCCGATTCTCTTCAGAATCTCAATAAAGCCGGATTGGGACGAATCTTGGGTCCGAAGGGGTTGATGCCGTCTACGAAGATGGGGACGGTGGTTCCGAATGTCGGGGCGGCAGTCAGGAATATGGTGGGCGGAAGCGAATACAGGGAGAAGCTTGGCGTGATACGCATGGCGATTGGACAGCTCGCTTTCACGCCGGAAGAAATGCAGACTAATGTGAAGGCATTTATGGAGACGCTAAAGAAGGATATTGCGCAGATGAGTGATCGAATAACAAAAGAGATTCATGAAGTGGTAAGTAAAGGGCATCTTAAGGCTTACATGGAATTTGAGCCGTGCGTTCTAATTGTGACAATAGGTTCTTAGCTCGACAAATTCACCAGGTTTCACTTTGAATGGCGAGTTTAGAGGGCCGGACTCAATATCGCCGAAGGAGTTGTCCGGCCCTATGTAATTGTTGATTATAGCTGTACAAATCATGTAACATATGTGAGACTGCGAACGCCATCGCTATGCTGGATATCCTGTACCATATTGCTTGACAACCTATCATATATTTTTCAGATCCCTGAGAGCCTTGATGGCTTCTGCAGACTCATCCATGTCCTTATAAACCTCCAGAATCTTCAACACCCTTTTTTTGCCATCCTTGCCTGAGCTGTTCGCCTGCTGAAGCGCAGTATTCAAATCAAGTAACAGCGTATTCCGAACTTTGATCATCCGCGGCGCTTGCGCAGTGATAAATGGGTGCTCCTCCACCTCCCTCTCAATCTGTTTCAGCACACCATACATGATGGCATGCTTCTTCAACTTCCGCACAGACATCGAATACCCCTCCTCACTCTCATCCTCATCGCTTTCCTCACTTTCCTCGCTTTCAAACTCATCCACAGCATCTTTACCTGCCAAATCAACCAACAGCCCCTCCTCAAGAAGCTTCAGCCTTGAATCATAGTCCACCAGTTTCCTCCCAAGCATAACCCCCTTCCTGATCTCCACCCTCTCCTGCACCAGACCTCCAACTTCCCTCTCCCTCTCCACAACGCTGCCTTTTAATAACTCGACCTCCTTCCTAAACCCCAGAAGTCCCACCCTCACCTCCTCCACCTTCTCATCGCCACCACGCAAACTCCGTCCCAAGCCTAAAAAGTCTTGATAATTTGAGTTCACAAGATCGAGCAGCTCTCTGCTGAGAAGCTGGGAGCGGGCACGGAGTTCAGTTCGCAGATCCTCGAGCGTTTGATGGCGATTTCGGAGCGAGGAGAGATATGTGGAGGGAGAGAAATCGGGGGCTAGGAAGTCTGTGCGTTGAAGGGGTGCAGGGTAGGGGAGTGTGTCGTCGTCGTCGCTTGCGGAGGCCGAATCGGGGAACTGGGAATAGCGAATTGTTAGATACCACGTAAGTTACATAGGCGCATGTAGCAGATAGATACGCAGGAGTAGCGGTGTAGACGTACGTAGAAGCGGCTCATGTTGGCGCTGTTTGTTTATTTACCGCATATTTAGCTGTTTACGTGGTGGGTTGGGAATTGGAGTGCCAAGTGTGCGACAAGGTGCGAATAAGCGTCTGAAGCGTGTTATCGATAAGGGTGGAAGCGTAGTCCGGAACTTCCGAGCTCGGAAATGGAGGACGAGCCGAGGGAAGGCGTCGGATGGAGCATCGGGGTCTGCTTACGAGGGAGCTGTTAGAGTCATGGTTAGTAATTCAGATAGCGGCCCAAATCCCCTCCGCGGGGCAAAATGGCCACTGGAGTCTAGAGTATAGAATGGGGGTTGAGGGCCCGAGGCATCCTTCTGCCTTCTTCCTGTCACTTTTCACGCATTTCCGTTCCGAGGTTCGATTCTTGGTTCTTGTTCAGATTCGTTCATTGTGCATATCCGTAGTGAGCTTGCAGGATAGGATAATTGGAGCAATGCCCCTCCCACAACCCGACCTCCCAGAGCCCGCGCACCCAGAAGTCGACTCAATGCTGAGTCGAAAGTTCGGCAAGGAGATAGCCAACTACTTCTCCGGTACACTCACTAACAGTCCTTATTCTTCAAACCAATAGTCTAATAGTAGCAATTTCCCCCAGGCTCACCATTGAACCGCGTCGGCTTCCTGCGCCCAGACCACGCCTTTCTCTCCCAAGCTTTCAAGCACCCTTCGACATCATTCTTACTGTTCAATAACCTTGAGCCCCTAATCCAGTCTCCTACCGCCCTCTTTTTTGCAAACTTCTCCGATGTATCCTCCATCATCGGGCCAGACCCGTTCGCCAAGAGCGAGGAAGATCTCATCCAAGAATACAATTCCGAGGTCTATTATCCCCAGATAATCTTCTTAGGGCTAGATGAGCGGAAACACGGATTTGTATACAAGGAGCGATATAAGGGACAGCCTTTTTTTGCTGTCGATGTCACACCTAGGAAAAGCGTGACAAATGCGGCGGAGGAATTGATTAAAAAGATGGAGGGGCGAGGACTTGAATTTTCAAAGGGCAGGATGAATTTGAGTTTACAGGCGCAGGAAGGTACTCAGCCAATACTATCCCTCCTCTTCGCCTCCCAATCCCTGCTCCTTACGATTTGCATTTTGTTCGTAAAACAATGTTGGACGATCGACACTGACCTATTATTCAGCAACAATCTATGCAGAGGCGAGGCATCTACTAGATTGGAATGCTCGCAACCCATTCTGTGCGTCCTGCGGCTACCCCACACTCTCTGTAAACGCGGGCTTTAAGCGCACATGTCCGCCCAAGGACATCGCCCCCTCCATATCCATGCCCAACCGCCCACCTTGCGCAACTCGGACTGGGGTCTCAAACCTCTCGTTTCCAAGAACAGACCCCACTGTCATCATGGCGGTAGTCTCAGCAGATGGACAGAAGATATTGCTAGGTCGGCAGAAGCGCTGGCCAAAGTATTGGTATAGTACTCTGGCTGGATTCCTAGAGCCTGCTGAAAGCGTTGAGGAAGCTGTGCGTCGTGAAGTGTGGGAGGAATCTGGAATCTATCTTGGCCGTGTAGTAATACATTCTACGCAACCTTGGCCGTATCCCGCGAATCTGATGATCGGTGCTATCGGACAGGCGATTCCTGGAGGAGAGGATATCCATTTGGGCCATGATGCTGAGCTGGAAGATGCGAAGTGGTTTACAGCGGAAGAAGTTAGGGAGGCGTTGAGGGTGGGGACAAGTGGGCTTGGGGAAGAAGCGGGGCCGGAATATAAGGAAGGTGGGTTACGATTGCCGCCTAAGACGGCGATTGCACATCAGTTGATGAGGGCGGTCGTGGATGGATTTGTTAGTGGGGCACCTATGATGTAGAAATAGAAGACATAGAAAATAGGCTGATGGCGTGTTGATGATGTGCATAGATAGAAATAATAGATATGAAGTACATTTCGAATTACATAGGTCTCTCTTCTCTATGGTAGGACGATGTACTTGGTTAGATGGGAAGGTACCGCCCCAAGAAGTTTCTTTTCTTCGAGCCATTTCTTGGAAAAGAGTCTCTCTGCATATCGATATGCTCCGTCACAAAGCAGCGTTACGACAGTATGTCCTGGACCCATCTTCTCTGCCACCTCTTTCGCTGCAACAACGTTCAAGCATGAGCTAGCGCCCAGATATAGACCTTCCTCGTCTAAACACCTGTATACCATAGCAATCGTCTTCTCATCGGCGATGTGTAATGAGCTATCAATAAGATCAATATCCAGCTTCAGGTTGTCGGTGACTCGGCCTTGCCCAATGCCCTCAGTTATTGAACCGCCTGCCCTCTCAGCAAGCTCTCCCCTGCTTTGGATATATGAATGCAACACTGACCCAGGTGGGTCCGCAAGGAAACACTTGACCCGTCCTTCGGACTTCTCTTTCAAGTACCTCGACACACCAGCCAGTGAACCTCCTGTTCCCGTTGCACACGTAAATGCATCAATTCTGCCGTCGGTCTGTGCCCAGATTTCTGGTCCTGTAGTCTCAATATGCGCCTGGCGGTTCGCGACGTTATCAAACTGATTTGTCCAGACTGCGTTATCCATATTTTCAGCATGCCGCTTCGCCTGGTGATTATAATTTTGGGGATTCTCGAAAGCCACGGCGGGCACTGGGTATACCTCCGCGCCTAGCAGCCTCAATAGGTCGATCTTGCCCTGCGACTGTGTATTAGGCATGTAAATGACCAGCTTGTATCCCTTCGAACGGCAGACGTGTGCTAGTCCGATGCCAGTGTTTCCAGCTGTTCCCTCAACAACTGTGCCTCCCGAGCGGAGGAGGCCTGCTTTCTCGGCATGCTCCACAACGTAGAGGGCCGCACGATCTTTTACGCTTCCGCCAGGATTCTGGAATTCGGCTTTTCCAAGGATATTACAGCCAGTCTCTTCGGAGAGACGTTTAAGTCTTAAGAGGGGAGTTTTTCCGATAGCTAGAATGAGACGTTAGTCTACATGTAGAAGAAATGGCTGAGGTGGTGGTGTGATACCGTCGATGAAGCCCCGCTGTCCAACGCCCTGCGCCTTCGAGATATTGATACCAGTCTGATATCTCGCCTCAATTTCAGCGAGAGACTCGGCGTTCCTCCATACCGAGGCTACGAACTTCCGTGATGCCGTCCGAAACATGTTTGTTTAGTAATTGACCTTGACGATCTGCGAAAGAGTTGTGAAAGTTCTCTGGGACAGCTCTGTAAAGTTCGGCCAATCGCATCGCAACTTCGCCGATGTCGCAATCGCGCACACCACGTGATACCGCTCCGTACACCCTTTCCCTTTCTAGAAGGCGGGTCTTGTTTACAGCAATCATCAGCACAACACCCCTCCACAACAACAACAGCAGCAGCTGAATTGCTCGCGCCGCACAACTCAACGCTCGAAATGCCAGGGCGAGTCTCTGGGCGCTCCGCGCGCTCTTCTACCGCAGCTGTATCCCGCAA
The DNA here is from genome assembly GCA_010094045.1 of Lojkania enalia. Lineage (NCBI taxonomy): Eukaryota > Fungi > Ascomycota > Dothideomycetes > Pleosporales > Lojkania > Lojkania enalia. The sequence goes on from ML986593.1 coordinate 468,289, forward strand.
ATCTAGCACAGCAACTCTCAAATCACGCGGCTCCGCGTCTGCACGTACGTCAGCACACATCATAGAGGTACCTGACGAAGGCCCTGAGACTTCATTACGGACACGACTATGTCAGATATTTGGAGATGCGCAGAAGAACAATGCGACGCAAAAGCGTCTTTTGGTCAACCTACGCAAGATTCAGGAAGCGTGCTGCTATGCACCACCCAAGGACCAGAAGAAGAAAGTAGTCCAGGAAGAATTTGACGAAGAACACTTCAAGGAAGAGTTTACGCGATGCGTATTGCGTGTTCTGGCAGTCAAGAAGGGCGAGCCAGTAGGCGATCGTATTGTTAGGTTTTTGGGCCACTTCCTGAAACATGCAACTGAGAAAGGTGCGTAGAAAATATGGTATGCTCTAAAAATGCTAACGCGTAGCAGATAATGAAATCTATCAGATCAGCGAAGGAGAGTTTCCGGAAACACCAACGAGCCGCCTCACCTCACATATCCTCCAAATTGTGCTCCAGTTCCTCACAGCAAAAGATAAGACTGTGCGCTTCCGCTCTGCCCAGATTGTTGCGCACGTTGTCAACAACCTTACCCAAATAGATGATGATTTATTCACCCTTATTCGACTAGGCTTGACGAAACGTTTAAGAGACAAGGAGCCTTCAGTTCGTGTCCAGGCAATACTTGGCCTGGGTAAGTTGGCTGATGACGACGGAGAGGAGGATGACGAAAACAGCGATGATGATGCAGCTGGTGGTATTCTCAACAAGTTGCTAGACATCATGCAGAATGACCCAAGTGCGGAAGTGCGACGAGCTGTGCTTGTAAACCTCCCTTTCCAGTCCCAGACATTGAGGCATCTTCTCGAACGGGCTCGTGACCTCGATCCGGTTACTCGAAGGGTACTATATGGCAATGTTCTACCGGCGTTGGGCGACTTCCGCCATATGAAGCTTGCCGAAAGAGAGAAACTTCTGCGCTGGGGTCTGAGAGATCGAGATGAACTGGTCCGAAAGGCGGCTGGAAAAGTGTTTTGGGAACGGTGGATCGAGGATTGTGCGAGACCGCATGATCCTACTCCCGAAGAAGAAAAGAAACCTGGACATGTTGCACCTGCCGACCTCGAAGCACTGCTTGAATTGCTCGAGAGGATCGAGGTTATAAGCACTGGGCAAGCGGGCGGCATTGCTCATGAAGCCATGCGCGAGTTTTGGGAAGGTCGTCCCGATTATCGGGAGTACATTACCTTTGACGATGATTATTGGAACCAGCTTTCTCCAGAGAGTGCCTTTATTTTGCGCAGTTTCAACGATTATTGCCGTGGTGCAAAGGAAGATCGAATGCAGGACTTATTGGAAGAAAAGTTTCCTGAACTAACGAGGATCGCCTTCTTCATGGAAAAATACGCCAACAAACTAGTCAATAACATCGAAGCGCTATACTTGCAAGAAGAAGATGAGATTGATCCAGATTTCCAAGAAGAAGTTGAGGGGCTCGAGTTCTCAATGGAACAACTTCTCCATATCGCAGCCACACTCGACTATTCGGATGAGATTGGACGGCGCCAGATCTTCAAGATCATGCGAGAGGCTCTTCAGCAACCTGCACTACCTGAGGAATGCACTAAGCTCGTGGTAGACGTTCTTCGTATTACTTCACTCAGCGAAAGTGAGTTTTGCAGCATCGTTTTAGAAGCCTTGAATGAAGTCCGGGATACCATTCACGGCGACACCGCGACTGAGACGGGCGAGAACGCAGATGAGAGCTTTCATTCGGCAAAGTCCGATGTTAGTAGCGAATCGTCCTTTGTCCAAGCTAAGTCCAGAGCGAAGAAAGCGGATGAACCTGAGGATCCTGAAACGGAGGAGGAAAGGAGGATCAAGGAGATCTTGATCTATCAGAAATGTCTGCACATCGCACAATGCATGTTACAGAACATCAATTGCGATCTTGAGTCGAATCCTCAACTTGTCCTCACTTTGAATACTCTCGTTGTGCCAGCTGTTCGAAACCACGAGGCGGTAATTAGGGAACGAGGAGTGGTATGCCTGGGGCTTTGCGCACTTCTCAGCAAGGTATGCATGCTCATTTTACTTGTTGGCAAATACTAATATTCACCTCCTAGGATCTTGCGCAGAACAACATGCAACTATTTCTCCATTGCTACAACCAATCCGAAAATCACGAAACACTTCGCATCTCCTGCGTACAAATCCTCTCAGATATCCTAATCACACATCCATTCCTACTAGCCCCACTTCCTCAAGATCCCGATCAGACGGAGACGCAGGCAGTTAATCCACTGCTTAAGCCAGTAACTAAGGTATTCCTTAAAGCTTTCAGATCCGACAATGCAGGAATCAGCCTTACAGCCTGCACTGCTGCCTCTAAACTCCTTCTCCTTAACGTCCTCCCTCCTACTTCAGTCGTAGACATCCTGAAAGATTTCACTATTGCATACTTCAATCCGAATACGGCTACTAACCCGGCCCTCCGTCAAGCACTTTCTTACTTTCTCCCTGTCTTCTGCCACTCCCGCCAACAGAATGCGCTTATCATGGCGAAGATCGCAATTATTGTTGTCCAAAAACTACTCGTTATGCGTGATGGTCCCGATGACGAGGAACAAGAAATGGTCGGTTGGCCCATCGTCGCCGGTCACCTAGCCGAATGGACCGACGGTCGAAAAGTCGTTGGCGCAACAGAACTCGGTCTCGACGGCAAAATGGAAATCGCCGCCAATGCAGAAGAAAGCCATATTGCGCTCTCGATTGAGGTCCTGGAACGTGTGCTTAGTAATTCGTGCTCGAAGGACGAGCGGAAACCGTTGCTTACTCTGCTGGGCAAGTTGCATGTTTCTGCGACCAAGTCTACTAAGGGTGAGACGGTGGATGAGGATTCCTTACGTACGCTACATTCGCTAGCGAGTGAGGCAGTGGAGAATAAATTGGGTCTAGATGCTACTTCGCGTAACTACCTCGCCAAGCTTGAACATATGCTTACGAAGAGGTTGGGCAATGTTGAGCATGTTACGCAGATTCAGGATGGTGAGAATGAGCAGGCGGAGATCGCAAGAGAGGACGGCGACACGGGGATGCAGAGGGGGGGAGAAGAAGAGGATACTGTGCTTGCTGGAATGCAAGCGGAGGGCACAAGGTTCCCTCTTGGAAGCAGTGAAGAGGATGACGAAGAGGAGATAACGGTCGTTGGGAAGAAGATAGCGGTCACGGAGGATGATATCGTGGATTCGTTGCTGGAAAGCGAGATTTAATGGTTTATCAAATATAACGATTTTTTTTTTTTTTTGGCGTTGGGTTTGGTTCCTCGGAGGCTAGGCCGGGATTGACTGCATAACTATTTCATTAGATGCAGAAGGGGTTTCTATTACAATCTTCTACGGGCCCACTCCATACGTTTCTTGTGCGTTTTGCATTTGTAATGCAGGAGACAACTACCATTCATCTTGCTCACGTTCCTCATCCGCCTAGACACTTGCTTAGCTTTGAGCTGGTAACTTCCTAATTCGCAGCCCAACAGCATGTTGGCGACCAGATGTCCTGAAGCCGACAATGGACCAAACACAGCCCAAACAAGGATGAATTCATTCAATAGGCGATGGAGGAGTGGGAAAGCTATAAAGCGGGGAATAAAGCAAAACTTCGAAGATAAATTTTCCATTGCCAGAGTAGTAGTGCCGGGAGCAATGGAGAAATGGATGCAATGGCCGCGATAGAAGAAGTAAACACTATACATTGATACATTTATCCTTTCCATGCTCAGCATCGCAGCCCTCTAGTACACCCAAGCCAATCACTAGCTATGGGGGTATCTATATTTACAATATAAATCTCTCTTCCTATGCTTATGCTTACCTACATGGTTTTTACTAACTAAAAAAAAAAAATACCAAAAATACGCCGGTGAATGCAAATACCCAAACAAAACTATTATATCAAACTAGCCCCGAATATCATGGAGCCTACGATAACCGCCCCGCAAACCACAACGGCTCTCCAGCCACTTTCACGAGAAGCGTACAAGGGAGCCGCAGCACCTGTCGTTGTCGAAGCCGCCGGTGTCTCCTCAGGATTCGATGTCGTTGGATTCCCCTCGCCCTGTCCCTGCTGCTGTTCCTCCGTTGTCGCACTCCCCGGCACACACCTATCCTGATCCAAACCACCATCGTTCCCAAACGCGATCTCGGCCGCCTTGACCCACAGCCTCGTTACATTCAAGTAGTCGTTAGGCTCGTACCACATCCGGCAACTAGCTGTGTCGTTCAAGAACTGCGTCGGCATGCCATCACTCTCAAGACCTTTCCGGATATTATCCTGGAAATTGATCGTCGCGTCAGCGGGCAAGATGCCGAATTGATCGGGCAGAAATTTCGCCCATTCTCTCGCTTCACCGTTGGGAGTTGCAAACTCCGAGACCATGAGGTAAGATAGGGAAGCCAAGTAGTCCGATGTTAGGACTAGGCTCCCCTTCGTGCCGCCAACGGGTTGCATGGGACCCGTGACCGGTCTACCGCCAACTGCAAGAGTCTTGACTCCCGATTGCTGGACCATGAGTTCTGTGAAGAGGGCGCAGGTTGAGGCACAGATTCCGTCGCTTAGGATGATGATATCTTCGGCACGGAATGGGTCGGTGGTGAAATTGTCGCGGTCGCCATAGCCGGTCATCTCAACGCCGATGGAGTAGATGTCCGAGGACGCAGTCAGCGGGTCTGAGAGATTGTATTTGAGCAGCTGGGTGAATTGGTCGCCATTAAAGGTTTCGGGACCGTCCATGTCATCCCAGGATGTGAATGCCTCTTCCTCGGAGGAGATGAACGAGTGGTAGTTGAAGGGACTCGTGAACAAGGAGCCGCTTTGTGAGAATCGAAGTGAGGAAATTTGCTCGCCGAAGAGGCTAGAAGCATTGTGAATCCGGTATCGAGATTGGAGTTGAGGTTCTTGGCTCGGGAAGAATTGGAGGTACATGTCGTAGCCTAGCATAACTTTTCCGCCACCATTATTCCGAACATCGATGATGTGTTTTTCGATATTGCGAGATTGTGCCTGGGATATATAATCTTGGACAACGGCCTGGAATTCTACAGCGTCCGAGTTGGATTCTGTGTTGAATGTTTGGACCATTAGCACGCCGACTGTGCCGGCTGGGGTGTCGACGAAGTACCCTGCAAGTGCGACGTCGTAGGCTGAGTGCATGATAGCAGGGTCTGGGTAACCAGCTGGTACATAGCCAGTGGCGAGCTCGGCCTCTCTGTGGAATTGGAGTTTGTGGGGGAGAGCGTATGGGTTGATCTTCTCGTTGTCTCTCTTCTTGAAGCTGAGGCTGGGGTTGACGAAGGTTTGATAGAAGCTCGCGCCGTCATCGACGTACCTCCAATATGAGGCGTCCAGAACGACTGCTAGATTGACATAGGTATGCTCAGTTCCATTCTCGAATGTCATGTTCATCGTTGGACCAGGGTAGAAGCGCGGGCTCGTGAAAAGACCAAACGACTCTGCGGGTTGCAGGTAGAACATGGCGTTATACCTTGTATCCGGGTCGTGGTACGAATTCAACAACGCCTCCTCTTCCAGGAACTGCACAGCATCCTTTCCATCGATCTTCGAAACGGCCGATGGGATGAATCCCGCGTCTCCAGTCTTGTTAAAATCCTGAACAGCCCATACTTTCGGGACCTCCTCTCCATCTGAGCTTGCACTGATCAACATCACTTGTCTTGAGCGTCTCCATCTGAAGACGCCTCCATATGCCATTCCATCAAAGCCGAGATGACCGTCATGCGCCTTCACCATCAGCTCCGCGATATCATTCTCAAAATCATACTCATTATTGTATTCACCATTGTCCACTTTGTTCCCAATGTCATCCAGCCCAGCCATAATGTCTACCGGGTCGTTGAAATATCCTTCTGGGGGATTATTTAAGTATTCGAGGGTGGACTGGAATTGCACCATGTTCTTTAGGGAGCTGATTGTTAAAGACGCGGCGTCTTCGTCGATAGGGACCGATTGGAGACAGGCGTACGCAAGCTGAAAGACGTGTTAGCGATGGAACCTAAGTGTTCATGTATCAATCCGTTCATTTTGATTCCATCGTCTGGCGTCGCTCCGTATCGCCTATAATGCCTCTAGCCGTTCGAAAATAGGAAAACACGAACCTCAGCCTCGACGCTTGGATACTCGAATTCACTATCTTGAACATACTCGGAAATCTGCGCACATGCGCTTTCCGTACTGATGGGCCCAGTCACCGTCTCCGTCGCGCTCGGCTCAATATTATCAGCTGTTTCCGTCGGTCCCCTCGTCCTTGTGGCGGAGATTGAGAAGACAAAGGTTTCTTGAGCGGCAACGGCCGCTATGAGCACCGATAGCACCAACATCGACCTCATTGTGAGCTAGGCAAACTCTGCAACTACCCTCGAAGGCGAGGAAGTCGAGCAAAAGAGGTGGGGTGGCTACGCCGTATACGTCCGCGATCTTCGTACCCTTAATATAAATTTAACGGTCTTGCAGCAAGTGGGCGGATCGGGTCCAGACAACAACGAACGAACTGAAATCGCGGTAGGGCTGAATATATCCAGATTGCCAATCGTTTCTAGCGCAGGCAGAAAGCCGTCGACTCTAACCTTTCGATACGCAACGAGCAATCCTTAACTGCTACTGTGCCGCCTAATTTTTGGAGCTGCAAGTCGAAATCCGGATCACCAACTTGTGCCCCTATACGTCCGCCTCTTGTACGATGAAAACAGAGGTCCTTGAAAGACAGAAATCCCACCTTTCCACAAAAATATGAAAATGCGAAAGCGATTAAAGTTTACGAAAAGCGCGCGGGGCCGGCGACCTCCTTTAACACTCCTGCAACCCACATCTCGTACAGCTCAGCCAGGCAAATGGCCGCGAGGCCCCGTGCTTCAATGCCACCATCCCCATTGAGAACAAAGCATATAGGCGAGCAAATGAAAGCAGAGGCGGGACGGCCACACGCCGCCACCCTGCCGCTTCGAAACCACCTGTGTGGAGAAGCCAAGGTCATTCGTCCAGGTACTAGGCGCGGCTGAATAGCTAGCCGGGGCTATGCTGTGATGAGGTCTCGGGGATTCGCGAATATCTCAGACTCGGCGTGCAGACAGACATCTGCCGCGCCGATTCTCGCCAGGCGGAAATCACTCATGGCCGATTCTTCTCTTGTCTATTCTTCTGCGGTAGTATGTCATTCGATGGGGATACGGGGTTCTGCAATTCGCAGACACAAATCTCAACTTCCCCAGTCGCATTATCTCGCTACCATTCGCCAAAATAAATGGCTCGTCTTGGTACTTCAACATCAGAACTCGGGTGCGACGCTCTTGGCACCGAGCGGAGAGCTTCCGCCAAGGATCGATCATTGTCATTGATGTCGACGATGGAGTGGTTTGTATTCCGCATGTACCGGCCCGGCGCGTGGCAATGATGTATAGTCGGTGGCGCAGCCGGGCGCCTGAAGTGGAAGAGGAAAGACTAAAGACCTGTATTTGGAAGTAGACTTTGGTGATGCCTAGGTAGAAACAAACAAGGCATCTTCATATTGAGGGCCAGATGTCATCATTGTGATGGCAGAGCTAGAGTCTGAACTGCTGTTGCCAAAGTCGACGTCCAACGCTTCCGAATACAGTTAATTAGATAGCCGGAACCAGAACAGGAAGGTCATGGCAAATACCATCTAGTGCCCCCTCTCTCCTAAGGTGCAATAAACAATGAATTCAATGCGTTTGGCTGACCTTGAATGAAAGACACCTCCCATTAGTAGTTTATCCTGCTTGGTAGCCTTTCTAAATGTCCAATCTCTCGGACCTACACTCTTCTCGAATGTTTGTAATATTTGCAAGCTGTTCTAAATGTAACACTTGGTCTTGCATCAAATACGTCTACCTTCTCAACTAAGCCTAAAATTTAGCCGTAGAATGTTGAAACTCATTCATACCTATGCGGCATATCTTGCACATCTTATATTTAAGGTTGTACATATGGCACGATCCCTATTAAGGACTAGCCTTATATCATGTGATACTACGACAGACGGCATAAATAGTCTTTGATCCTCCATAGATGTGAATCAACGCAGTTCTCCTCCTCATCTACTCCGATACTTTACAAATAGTATTCACAAGTGCACCTATTCGTCTTCACAAATATCGTCGATATCCATCTCCTTCCCGCTCCATGCTCCACCACCCTCGAAATACTATGATTACCTACTCACAGGACCCCAAAATTAAATCTAGGCTCATCATACACTGTGTAGGAGAAAGAGAGATATTCTTGAGCTAGTATCCAGATAGCTAAAATGAGGAGCAGAAGATCGTCTTTTGTTTGGCCGATGGAGTACGATGGAATATTTCTATTGACATAGTTCTAAACTTCATTTCAGGATAGATATGGGGAAACTTCCCGGCACATGTGACTTGACAAGGTACTAATAATAAGTGCGTTTTAGATTAGGATCATTGCAGTATTTGATCAGCATCGATATGCAGATGTTGCCTAGAACTAGGACTTTACAAGCTTTTACTTACGTGTTTAGATATCTTTAATTAGGTTTCCAACGTGGGAGACTTTCTTTCCATGAGCCAGGAGGCTGGAGAAATATGTGCGACTTGCGTGACCCTAATAAAAAGATTAATAAGTTCTTCTGTGCATGCATCTAATGTCATCCATGCAACTACCAGCCCCGCGAAATCATCAGACTCAGCATTGAGAGAACCATGGATTTGAAAAAAAAAAAATAAAATAAAAATAAAAAAGGTAAGATCAACGATCAAACTATCCATCGGCCCTCTCATGCATACCAGAACGATTATAGACAGTCGACTACCAAAATCAGCCTGCCCCGCTGAATCATTAGTTCCACGCACCCCGCAAAAGGTCAGCATCCCGCCCCTGTGCTTAGACCCCCAAGCGTCACTAACCGCGGCAACTCACACTTCGCAAACTCTCCTCATCCATCTCCCCCGGAAAACACTCACCGCAATAATGTCCCTAAAACCCCCAGACTTCGCCCCTCTGTCCCTCGACCCCGTCTCAAAAACCTGACCCTCCATAATGCCCAAGGAAGCAAAGGAACCATTTGGCAACCCCGCGCCCTGGAGCGAGCCCTCCTGGCACAACACCCTCTCCTCCCCCTACTACAACACTTCGCACCGACGTCTCCGCGACGCGCTGCGCTCCTACATCGATGCGGACATCAAACCCTACATGCTAGAATGGGAAGAATCTGGTTCCGTACCCGCCTCAGCGCGCCTCGCGTACGCTGGGTCGGGCTTTGCATTCACAGATGTGCCCGAGCCGTATCGACCAAAGGACATTCCCGGGCCGGCAGGCATCCCGGTTGCCGAGCTGGATGTTTTCCATCTGATGACAATGATTGATGAGATTAATAGGGTAGAGGGCGGCGTGATGACGGCGCTGGCCGGTGGGAGCGTGATCGGAGTGCCACCGATCGTGGCACATGGGACGGAGGAGCAGAAGAGGAGATGGCTTCCTGGACTGTTCAACTGGTCGACAAGTTTTTGCTTGGGGGTCACGGAGCCAACCGGTGGGGTAAGTAGAATAGCTTTTAGTCTTCTTTCATTTGGAATGGAAGGTATTTGTCCCATGCCAACTCGATTTTATTCAATTCGATTGTATATTCTTCTACTTTCATCACACCCAAACCTCACCCAACTAACATAACCCCCAGTCCGACGTCGCCAGCCTCCAAACAACCGCCACCAAGACCCCCTCCGGCACCCACTACCTCGTCTCAGGTCACAAAAAATGGATCACCGGCGCGCCCCTAGCCACACACATGACAACTGCCGTGCGTACCGGCGGGCCAGGCTCCCAAGGCCTCTCCGTCCTCGTCATCCCGCTCTCAAGCCCCGGCGTCCACATCCGAACCATACCCAATAGCGGGCAGAAAGCGGGGGGCGCTTCCTTCATTGAGCTCGACGACGTCCTAGTCCCCGTCGACAACCTGATCGGCCCCGAGAACGGCGGCTTCAAGATTATCATGACAAACTTCAACAAGGAGCGCTTCATCATGAGCGTGGGGTGTAACCGCAAGGCGCGCACCTGTCTGTCCGAGGCACTGGTCTACGCGCACAGGAGGGAGACGTTCGGCAAACCGCTTGTCGCGAATCAGATCATCGCGCACAAGTTCGCGACTATCGCCAGGTATGTCGAGAGCCATTGGGCCTGGCTCGAGCAGCTGGCGTACCACATATCGAAGGCTCCGCTTGGTTGGCAGGATCCCGATATCGCGGGCCAGATTGCGCTGAGCAAAGTGCATGGCGGCCGTATCCTGGAGATGGCAAACCGCGAGGCGCAGCAAGTGTTTGGTGGTGCGGGTTATCAAAAGGGCGGGCCCGGCGCTGTAGTGGAGCAGATCAGTCGCGATTTGAGGATGATGGTCGTCGGAGGTGGTAGTGAGGAGATCATTGCGGATTTGGCTGTGAGGCAGGAAACGGCTCTTGCGAAGAAGCGAGGTTGGAAGTTGTGATATCCAGGGCAGGAGAGGACTGAGTGGCTACTGGATGCTAGAGGCTAGGCTTACATTGTGAAGGATATAGGAAGCTTTGTAGGACACTGTAGAGAGAGGGATTCTTACTTTATTTTGTGAAAGCAATGCTACACGGTTTTCTACCAGCACGATCCACACGCGAGGCTTTGGGTTTGAATTCGAGAAAAAGAAGAATAAAGAATAGCAATGACTCGCAAAATATACCATAGCGTAGAGAAAGGAGACATTGTATCGATGCAATCTCGGAGCTATTTAATTGAGAAGATGAAAACTAATAGTTACAAAGCGGTCATGCTCCGCAGAATATTTTCCCATGACTAGAAATAGTGCTCCCGCCGCCGAGGGTCGCCAGAGAGCCGATCCCGCCACGTGTATGTATCTATGATGTTGAGGTTTGGGAGAACTCCGAAGAGCTTGTGAATAGACTCCGCCCACAGTTCTTAATCCAAGTAACGCTACCATGAGTTCAATCCACTAGCGCCTCGCTCAATCCGCCCGAACCGCCCCGAAACGCTATGCGACGAAGAAATCCGAGCGTAGATCAAGAAGCCGATGTAGGAGGGCAGAGCGTAATAGTCAGTTCTGCGATGGGAAAAAAAAAAAAAACAGAAATCGGGGAGGATATACCAGTCTGTGAAGTGGAAGAGGGTAAGGAAAAGAAAAATGGGAGAACAAAACACAGTAGATAAAAAGAGGAAAGAATCATCTCCACCCAGCAAAACCAAATCCAAAAATCCAGCAAACCCGCCTGTGCCGCCTGTATCCGTGCTTTTCCCGCCAGGCTTTTGGTTGATCCCCGAACACCGCCAGTCCGTTGGAAGGTATCAAACTCCTCGCCTGAAAAATCTCCTGTCTATGACCAGCTACCTAACATCCCATGCTATGTGACCTACAAATGCCACAGATCTTTTGCATTCTGAAAGAGAAAACTCCCGAAATTCTTCCCCACGCCAGCCAATCCGAATAGTCCGACCCATGCAATATCGCTCAGCAGAATCCGGGCTTCAGAATTCGATACCTATATATGTACGAGGGATTATGCCGGAGACTTGCTCGCGGCGTTCTGGGCGTTACGGCGGTCATCATTCATAGACAGAGCGCCAAAACCCGTGGATAAGAATGAGAAAGGGTCGTTGCGCTGATCAGCACCAGCACCGTTTGCAGGGTATTGATCGGCAGAGGTAAATGCCGCCTCAGCAGAGCGACTGTCGAAAGGCGTAGTGTGAATACCGCCGTTAGGAGCGTACGGAGCGCCCATGGGAGGGTACGGGCTAGCTCCACCGATGCCTGAAGGGAGAGCATATGAACTTGGCGGGCCACCAAACTGCTGGGCCGGGAAACCAGAGCCGAAGGCCGCGGCACCAAATGGGCCCGGGCCAGGAGTGCCACCCATGGAGGGAGGTCCCATCCCAAAGCTAGACGGTGTATCCATTGGGGATGGGAAAGCAGAGTCAGCAACGACAGCAGCACCGGCGCGGCTTGCACCACACCGAAGGCATTGAACGTTCTTGGCAAAGTTGTGGTATCCGCAGGCATTCTCACCACACTTCCAATCGCCAGCTCGGAAAGGGACAGCACCGCCACCGGACCTACCCATGTGGCCGCCGCCCATGCCATGTCCGTGACCGGTGGGCATGTGATGTGCTGGAGGCATCATGGATGGGTGGCCATAGCCATAAGCATAAGCCATTGGATCACCACCAGGCGGTCCCTGTTGCATGGCGGGGAACGAGCAGCGGAAGCAGGCCGTACGGCGTTGAAAGTTGGAGAAGCCGCATGAAGGGCAATTCCAATCACCGGGGCGTGGTCGGTTCTTGCTAGGAGGGAACGGAGTAAGCAGTTCGGCGGCACGGTCGAGCACACGGCTTGATGAAGGGGAAACCTCAATGGCCTTTTCGTTGAGGGCACGACCATTCATGCAGAGGCTCTCGGCGGCCTACCATTAAGTTAGTATAATTGATTGGTGGTGTGCTTACCGCGACGTACCTCTTCATGAGATGAGAAGATAGCAAAGCCGGAGCCCGTTGGCTTGTGTTGATCGGGCGTTCGGAGGGTCCAAAATGCAATCGGGCGACCGCCGAACTGGGTAAACCAGCTCTCTAGCTCAGATTGAGTAGTATCATGGGGTAGTCCGCTCATGTGTAGTATCTTGCTACGTTCCGAGAGGAACGCTCGGACGTCAGCTCGCGCGTCCATTGGTTTAGTAAGTACGTCAGGGTGATCTTGCGGGGGTTGTGATTTACGAATTAAGCCTCGGAGCACGCGGGCTAGGGTGACTGCTTCCTCCATGGCTCTCCTTGGCGAGGCAGGCGCGAGAGCCTGGAGGTGAAAGGGCAAATTATGCTTGATTGGGGCGGAGGACTGCACCGGCTCGACTTCGAGGGCAGCGCAAATATTAGTTAACGAGCTGGAGCCGAAGGGCAGTGACTCGGGATGGTGAGCCTGCCATCTCTGGTACTCAGTGCGGAGATCGAAGGTCCTCGAATGCTGCAAGTACGGCGGGAGAACGACTGCTTTATCACGAGCTTCGCGAGGAAGCTGGACCCGCAAGTCCCACGAGTCGAGCGTCACAAAGGCAAACTCGAAATTCTTAGGAAGTAGATGTTCTTGGGCGAAGGTATCGAAACGAGTGATTGCATCTCGGAATGTACCTGCATTGCGGACCTGGTCCCAGGTGAGGGTGGTGAGGCTCGCTGGGGAAAATTTTACGTCAGCCAATGCTGCTGCAGGACCTGCTTGCGGAGATGAGGCCGACTCACTGCATAGAGCCGTGATTGGAGTGTTCACGGGCTTGACTAGGACGCTCTCTCGATGCAGCTATTATGGGGCGTACGTCAGCAGCGGCGAAGTTGAAGGTGACGGTAATGGTGATGGGATTGCCACAGGTAACTTGGAAAGCAAGCACCAGGGGGGTCTCTCATACCTCTTCACACGATTTCGCATCGAGCAGGATCCACCCAAGCTCAATGACCTCGGCAGAGTCTTTTGTAACGTATACGCCATGCTCGTCACAAGTGGTAGCAACATGAATGACTACGTAGCGGTCAAGCCCGGGGGCTTGAGGGGTAGTGTTTGATGCCATACCAGCGGGAGGAACGGGGAGTGTTTTCGTCTCGGTTGCTTCGAACACTATATATGGCGAGGAAAGCGGAGATCAGCTGTGACGCACACGACGGACTGGCCGGAAGGAACGAAGGGAGGGAGGAAGCAGCGCTGGTGGGCGGCGAGGAGAGAAGGAGGGACGGATCGTGGTGGTGGTGGTGGTGGTGGAAGAGGAGGAGGAGGTGGAGGAAGAAGGGGAGGAAGGAGCGAGACGTCAGCGGGTAGGTACCAGTAGGGTAGAGGCCTGAGATGGTCGAGCCACCGGGAGTGAGGGAGGAAAAGAGGGGAGCTAGCTACAGCTCCAGTGAAGGGTGAGAACAGAGAGAGACAGAGATAGCGTGGGAATGAGATGCTGACGGCGTGCAATGGGCCGGCGTGCGAGTGAATGGAGCAAGACAGGAGAATTGCTTGCTGTTTCCTCGACCGTCACGGACGTCCCAAGAAGATTATTCTCGCTCGATTCGCTACGACGTCTGGGGAGCTAAACCGGCCCAGCGAATGTGCTTGGCCGGGAAGGAGAGCAACCGTGCAGGCCGGCCATGTCATCACTTCACCTGCGAGCGGCCCACTTCCGGCGCTGCGCTCACTCCCACGCGCTCTCCCACTCCCACTCCCATAAATAGGCCGCATCACCGGCATGGACACGCGCTGTGCTCTCGCAATTCTCTCTCCCCTCCCTCCCCCTATGGAGCTGCTGCTGCTGCTGCGGTGCGAGCGGGGCGGCGGCGAAGACCGGACTGCGAACCTTGAACAGCAGAGCAGAGCGCTGGCTTGCTCGGCTCAGATGCTCCGCTGCGGTGATTGGCACTCTGAAACACCTCGACGCCCTCTCATCGACTGGCGGCACGCGTCTTGTTGAACGCTTCCGCGTGTGCTCCGCCGCCTTGGTCCCACCCTGTGCAGCCCCCCGAATATTGATTGATACTCGACACACACGTCCACGGTCGTCCCAAGCAACGCACTCTGGCTTGCAGAAATACTGTCCATACATACTGTATGTACTTACCTTTCGTGCGAACGTTGCGGAAGATGGCTATCGATACACCTCAGTGGGCCCCTCCCCGCGGGTAGGGTTCAAGGAAGCTCTGCTGCGCTGGCCCAGTCGCAGGAGGGTTAATTGGGGATGTGCGCATATCACATCGGCGCCGCATGCTGCCATCTCAGCCCCTACTGGTGCAGCGTGTGCAAGTACCGTACAGAGCTTGTGTCAGTCAGCGTCAGGCCCAAACCCAGAGTCCAAGCTGCGAGCCAGCCTGTCACCACCTCTCGTTTCTTGGTTCTTGGAATATTAAGTGCTATGCCAGGTGCCCTAGGCAGCTAGCGAGCGAGCAAACCGGCGAACAGTACACCTGCAACACGCGGCCAATTGATTGGGGCTCGCGTTGCCGGGAGCTTTGACAGGTACCGGCGTGCTATAGAAGGCGGATGGAAGCTGGCTCTGCTTCTCTGCTCCCAGCTCCGGATGTAGAGGCTCCTCGCTTTGGACATGTGGCTTGCCCCTGGCGCTCGACAAACTCCCCCTCTCAGCCTCTGGGAGCTCTGGGGTGCCTACATGCCTACTCAAATAGGTAGGCTCTTCCCCGCGGCGAAATCCCGTGACCTCAAGCCATTCACCGACGGCCGCGTCCTTGGTACGGTCCCGCTGGGCTCCCGCCGTTGTTTGAGGGGTTGCAAGGACGTGCTGCAACTACTTGCCGCACCGCATCCCCGGGACAGCATATCCTCAGGAGCTTACCAATGCGGCAGATCCAGCCATCCATCTCCACTACTATCTTTCTATGTATTCCCGTTGTTCCTGGGGGCGGCTTGGCCATGAATGCGGCACGATGGATTGGAGACGGGCGCCTGATATCGGGCCTCCGCTCTGCTAGCACAGTCAGGCAAGCAAACATGCAGGCAGGGAGGAAGAGACGGAGGCGGGATGGGCGCTGCTCACAATCACCACCACTGGCCGCTAATTTGGTAGAGATGTTGACTCTTGGGGATGCAGTGGCTGCGCGTGAAGCTGTGAGACTCTTCGCTCTCTCTGAGCGGGTACCCCTTTTAGGACCCCCATCCTGCTGTTCATAACGCCCGCCCACGCCACACAGCACAAGCCTGCTCCGCTATTATTATTGTTTGTTGAAGCTACCCATTAATCGCCGGCCTGCTTGTGTGGACTGCATCGCGGCCCTGCCTCCAGCCTGCGACGTCCATTATTCGGCCTCTTTGTTCCGGCTCAAAGCGCAGACGCCAGGCGACTGGTATTCGCCGTTGTCGCTGTCCTTGTCCTCACACCCGCCGCGGCCGATTGGAGCGGCGCCATGTCTCGGCACCGCTCATTTCCCCGCGACGCGAACAGCAGGTAGGTGGTAGCCGGGAGGCATTGAAATCCCCATGGTCCTGCCCAGGAACACCACCCCTCCCCCGCAATACGCCTACCGACGAGCTCGATGCGGGCTGCTCGCTGTCCACCCTGAATTGCGCCTCTCTAACTCCCGACCAGCTCGCTGTCGTACCGTATCATGGGTTTCATGAAGCGCTTCCGCCGCCAGAAGAGCCCTAAGCACAAAGAAGCTGCCCGCCTGCGCGACGACGTCTACCAGCCCGCACCGTACACCGGACCAGACTGCACGCGGCGCCTCGACGACAAGATCCTGCGCCGCATTTTCGAAGAGGTGTGTCCGCACACCGCCGACGAGACCTACGACGGGAGCGAGGACTCGGGTAACGATGGCTGCATGTCCTGTGACATGAGGGACCTGGCGCACTGCGCCCTGGTCAAACGAGAATGGTATGGAGTGGCTGCCGGCTTGCTGTAAGTTCCTCAGTCCCAAGGCCCTGTGGAAATTCCAAGATGCCCCGCAAGACCTTGATTGCCCAGGGCGACCGTGGACGGCCACTGACAGGCGGCAGCTATAAGAGCATCCGAATTGACGCCGTCCACTACTGTGAGCTTGAGGAGATCTTCCAAGGGGAACGCCGACGCAAATCTCGCGGCGGCGAAGACATCGATGCGCCCGCACTACGGTTACAGCAGCTCTGCCGGACGGTGCGCGAGAACCACTACATTGCGGCCCGCATCCACTTCCTCAAAATCCCGTACATGACCCGCGAGTCCTGCAAAGCCGATCTGGCAAGGACAGTGTCGGTCTGCCCAAACCTCGAATTCGTCGACCTCCCTGATGGCTTCTTCAATGGCGATCCGTCATGCCATACGTTGCGGCAGGAGCTACAGGCTAGGTGTCCGCACATTCGAAAGATGAAATACATTGAGGGAGGCGAGCAGTCGCTGGAGTCACTCATGCAAGGCTATTGGCAGGAGCTACGCATCGTGGAGCTCATAAAGCTTCGTATTGAACCCGGCGTACTGAGGCGTGTATTCGGCATGCTTCCCTGGCTGGCCGAAGTCACATTCTCAGATCTCCCCTGGATGAACGACAGTGTGTTCCACTCTGCACCAGGCATCCCCGACTTCCCGGCTCTAGATACTATTACTTTGAAGAAGATCAAGAACGTAACTGTGGAAGGTCTCGAACATTGCCTCTCCAACGCCATATGTCGCGACGCGCTCACTAAACTCACAATCAAAGACTGTCAGGGTCTGCCTGTCCAATCCCTACACGTCATCCTAGGCATGGCAACCAGTCTTTTGACTCTAGAATATATCGCCACCGTCTCAACCTCGCTCCCAATTGACCCCCTTCCACCCCTTCGCTCGCGAACCCTGCGCGTGCTAAATTACGAAATCATATCAAACGCCCCGAATCAACTCTACCCACCTGGCGCCTCGTACTATGCCTACCTCACTTCCTCCCTAATGTCCGGTTCCCTCCCTAATCTCCATCAACTTTATGTCCGCGACCCTGACTTCCCTGAGTCCCTAACCCTCGCCCCGCCCGTCCGTCCCTTCGCTGATTCAAGTCCCCAGCCGCGAGGTTTCAACCAGAAGCTTGAAGTCTTCTCCAAGGGCCTTGACGAACTCGAATGGGTCTTTACGTCCGTAATTCCAGCCGACGCCTACGGAAGGCGAGGCAGCATGTCCGGTGGCCGACCGCTGAGCTCGTATTCTGCGCACAAGGGGTTGGGACCGCAATGGGGTGGCGATTCTAGGAAGAGCGTTGTAGTGCCGAATGGATTTGGAGGGTTTTTGGCTGTACCGGCAGATGATGGACGGCCGAGGAGTGCAGGACATCTAAGTCCGCAACATAGCGGGGGCAGCGGGAATGGGGTGAGGGCGAGCTGGATGAGCCACGGGGGACGGGAAAAGAGGGGCAGTAGGGCAGATCTTTGGCGTTAAGGAAGAAAGGCAACGATTGCAAATGGACTAGGCATATGAGGGTCTACTAGAGGGTATAGCGGGCATGGCTTGGGTAATGGTATCCGAAAGGGCTCTATGAATTTGTTCCCCATTTCTTTCTATTTTCACTTCTTATTCTTTGTTTATGTTCAATACCCCCTTTTCTTGTATCCTCTTTTTTTTTTTTTTTTTTTTTTTTATATTTTCTTAAAGGGTTCGGAAGAATGGATGGATCTAGTGATGGATGGGCTAGACGTAAACGTAACTAAACGGCATATATGCAGATGCTGTATGCCCCAGACAGACTTTTCTTGCGGCCATAAAAGGTAATCGAAAGTGTATATTATAATATTCGAATTCAGTCAACTCAAAAGGCTAGTGACTACCAGTGCAGTACCGCCAACCAGCCAACTGCCTCATTCGTCTTCAAGGCGTGAGGCATCCGGGTTCCTTACCCGCAGAATGAAAAGAGAGATATATATGTAATTCACGATAACCATGCACAGCCGTTGAGAGGAACCCTCGCAAAAAAAGGCTAGTCCTCATAGAGCACATCGCATACAGGCCATACCTAACCTAAAACCCCCATATCCTCGTCCACCCAATCCGCAAAGCACTCCCCGCGTAGCACCTCCCTCCTCAACCACGCCACTGTCTCCGTATCCTGACTCCAAAGCCCCCGGTCCCTGGCCGCACACGCAATATTTGGCGTGCGCCCCGGTCTCTTCTCCTCCTTATCCTCTGCACCCCCGTCATTCACATGTGCAATCTCGCTCCCGGAATTCGTATGATGCAACAACTCTGGCACAACACTATAACACCTCCACCCATGGTCGCGACACGCCTCGAGGATCCGCACATCATACGCCTCGCAGCCACCCGGCCCCTCGGTGCCGTACTCGCGCAGAATGCGGCTAGCGGAGGCGCGCGTGACGCCGTAGGCGAAGGTGCACAGCGGCCAATGCGATCGATGTAGCACTCTCGTCTGCGGTGGGATGTTTAGGTTCCGGAGCTGGGCGAGGGTGGAGGGGTGGAGGTGAGAGGGGGGCACGAGGGTGGGGTCGCGGTATGCGAGGTGACGGGTGGAGGGAAGGAGAGTTGCGGGTAGTTTGTCGTTGCAATGGCCTAGGAAGAGGATTTCCCAGGCAGGCGGCGGGGACCAGTAGTCGGGTGTTGTGGATGGGGAGGAGTGGTTTGTGGGTGTGAGGAGGAGGCGGGTAGCATGGGCGGCGAGGGGGACTTGCGTGGTGGGTAGGTGCGTGGAGAAGTCGACGTCGTCTTCGAGGATTAGGGCGGTGGTGAGGGGAGTGGAGAGGAACCTAGAGTCGTTAGAGAAGAAATAACTTCCTTTTTTTTTTTCCTAGCGGATTGCTGGATGGGAGGGTAAATGAAGCAAATGGCATTTACAAAGAAATTCGCAGCAACGGAGTCTAGGCAGTACGAGGTTACTAGAACTCAATTGGAAGTGAAGACAAAAGCAACTCGGATCAAGAGATGATGGAATTAAGCAATTGACCAATGAAACAGCAGCAGAAGCGTAAGACGTCCAGCGTACCATTTCAGCGCGTTCAAATGCCCCATCCAGGCCAATGCCGACCCCCTCGTGATCTTCGACTCTCCTGACCGAAACGCTTCGACATGGTCGTCTGTCCAGGCCGGCTGTTCGGGCACGACGATTTCGATGCCTGTCAAATTGGTTGCGTATACCAGATCCTTGCGTCGAGGGGACTTGGCATGGGAGACGGCAAGCACGACGCCGAACTGCTCATTAGAAGAACCGTTAGCTAGAGATCAATGTGTGAGTCTTGATAATGATATGTTGTTTTGGATGCATGAAGCCCTACACCCAGTGTCTTGTTTGCAGCTTGCAGGGCTGGTGTCGATGAGGTCGGAAAGGTATCCCTGATTGGGAGTAGCGGCGCGCGATTATGCAGGACGAGGAAAAGGATCGACGCCACGGCCGTGCATCCGAGGAAAGGGATGAGGCGCTTCCGTGGCGCGGCCATAGTTGGAGATGGGTTATTTGGGGGGGAGAAATATGTCGCGGTCAGCAAGCGGGTGGTGTTCGCGTTTTCGCATAGGTAGAGGGTTGTTGCTGGCGTGTGTGGAAATTGCGCCCGTGACGCGAAGCTTGTGGGACGGTTCAGGTTAACTTGACGGTCTACTGAGTGCCACCGAGGGCGGCACACGGCATCGTGAGCTGCGCTGTAAATGCGAGGGCTAGCCGGTGCCTTGCTGCACGCTAGCTTCTGGCCGTGGAAATTTGGCAGCCAAGGTTCTGAGACGTGCGAGCGAGTACTGGCACGTAAGTGTCAGGTAGGGCTGCGGCGTGATGTCCTGGCGCTGGGAGTAATACTATTGCTGCAACGAGCTGGCAGCGGCGGAAAGGGAAATTCTTTGTCGGGGTGGTATTTTAAGACTGCCCACCCCTGATACATACGAGCATGCGTAACGATTAATTTGCATGACCTGAGCAACCTGGCGCATCGAGGAATAGTCTGCCTAGGGCTGTACTTAATCAATCCCAAGAACGATCCTGCCGCTCTCCAACCCTGTCTCTCCCTGAACCCCTCCGCCCGCAACGGGCAATGGTCTTGTGCTCGTCAGGCTGCGTCCCTTACTCCTCAACGCTGCAGGGAGCACAGCAGGTCTGCAGGCGAAGCGCAACATGGCTGCTACCGAGACATCGCCGCCGGAGGTGTCTCCAGCCAAGTTTTCGCGGTATCGCTCTGTGAGGCGGGCGCAAGCTCGGCAGCAACAATTGCAGAGCTCACAAAACCCGGCCGCAGACCACCAGCAGATTCCACCGCTTCCCCCGATGCCTCCCGCGCCGCCGGCCGAGCCCCGGACAGATGCGACTGTTAGCAGGAGCTTTTCGCGCTATCGCGCGCGGCCAACGACATCACATGGCTCACATGCGCCGCCGGTTCGAACGCATACCGTACCTGAGCCAGTCCCTCCGCTGCCCCCCAACACCCAGACTGCTCGCACCCGCGCCCTGAGCTCTCCGCATCACTCCTCCCGCTCCGCGAACAATGTTCAGCCCCGCGTCCCGCCAGCTTCAAATTCGAGGACCGAGGCCGCCCCATTGGTTGCAAAGGGTGGGCGCGAACCGCCACAGTCTGCGCGAGACGAAGCTAAACAGTTGATTCAAGGGGAGGCGGAACGGCAGCGCCGCGTCCAGGAGAAGCTGAGGGCCGAGAAGCGCGCAAAGCTCGAGGCAGAGCAGGCGGAGCGAGAGAGGCAGGAGAAGTTGCGCAATGAAGAGGCAGAGCAGCTTAAGGTACAACAAGAAGCTGAGGAAGCAGAAAAGTTGCGCCAACAAAAGGCCGAACAGGAGCGCGGGAAAAAGCTGCAGAAGGCCGAGAGCGCCGCGCGCCTGAGGAAGAAGAGGGAGGAGGAGGAGGAGGAGGAGGAGGAGGAGGAGCGCAGAGCAAAGTATGAGGAAGCTGCGCGGAAAGCGCAAACATCTCCTCCGACTTCGCCTCCAAAGCAGGGAGGAGGCTTTGGGCTGTTCAAGAGGCGGAAAGACGAAGCTCCCGTCTCGCCCGGGAGTCCCCCAAGTGCCAACGTTGGAAGACCGCGACAGACGAGCAATGGGAATGGAAATCGTGATCTTGATACAATTAGGCCCGGAGGGGGCGGCGCAGTGCTTGGCATTGATGCTCCAATATCAGCAGTCAATGCTGGGGATAGGGTATAGTTGGCCTCTACCCACCATCTAAATAGGGAACTAATAAGCGCAGCGTGTCATGGTGGTGTGCAACAAGTCAAACATCCTGCTCCCTGTAACGCCGACGACGACAGCCTTAGATCTCATCAAGTCAGCCTCCACGTGTCTAATTGAGCGCATTGACGTCCGCTCCGCCGCAATCCTCGAATCCTTCCAGAAGGTAGGCGTAACCCGACCCTTGCGAAACTACGAGCACGTCCGCGATGTTCTCAACTCCTGGGATGATGACAAACAAAATGATCTGGAGATTGTCGAATGCGAAGCCGCTGGCATTGACCAACAGAAACTACTCGCTTACCAAGTTCCGGACAAAAAGCCAGAATCAGTAGGGCTGTATATCCACTATTCGACCAGACCGGGGAAATGGACGAAGCGTTTCTTCACGCTCCGTGAAGACGGGCAAATAGTGATGAGCAAGAGTGAAGGCGCGAAAGAGCAGGAAAATGTTTGCCATCTTTCAGATTTTGACATTTACAATCCGACCAAACGCAAGCTCGCTAAGGTAAAGCCACCGAAGAAACACTGTTATGCAATTAAGAGCCAGCAAAAGTCGAACGTGTTCATGGATGAGCTCCGATTTGTACACTTTTTCTGCACCAACGACGAGGGCACAGCTGAGCTCTTCTACAAAGCTGTGCAACGTTGGAGAAGCTGGTATCTCAAGCACGTGATGGGTGAGGGGAAGAAAACGAAGGCTCCCGAGGTTAAGCCCTTGAATGGAATTGGCGCAGGTCGGACGAGTATGGATCAGGGAGGTCCAGCGCATGCGCGAGGCGCGTCTCTTGGATCCCACTACGAGCTAGGTTCCTTCACACCGCTTAGCCTAGACCTTGATTCTTTCGGAAAGGAACCGAAGGAGGCGTCCAAAGCTGGATCCTTCCCGGATGATGCACCGCTTGGGAGGCTCGACACGAGAGCTATGCATGCGAGGAAGATGTCTACTCGGGCTAAGGGACCACCACCGCTGTCATATAATATGGGTCTAGTTAATAGTGCCCAAAATGCCCCGCAACCCGGCAGGCAGAACTCACTCACCCAGCAGAGCACGTCGTCTCAGTCTGATGGGGATACGTTTGCGGCTGGTGGTTTACTAGGTAGAAACTACTCGCAGAGACAGCGTGAAATGGAGACTCGCGAGAAGAAGAAGGATTCCGGTCCGTTCACCGAGGGCTCCAATCTCCTCAACAACTTCGACTACGCCGCGCACGCCCTCGCAAATTCTTCAGGACTGACACGCCAATCATCGGTCCGCAGCCACCGACGAACATCCAGCGACATTCAACGCAGCACATCCACGCGCGGAAAGCCAAAGCCTCTTGTCGATCTAACACCCCAGTACAAGGAACCGCCACAACATGCCTTGAAAGGAAGAGGATACAGACCAGACAACGGCGGTCCCTTAATCGAAAATGCAACATCGCTCGATGAGGCCATCAAAGTGCCCTCATCGCAGGACTGGCGTTCAAGACCTGTCACCGCGCGCCCTGGCTATGGGACGTACGGCACAGGCGCCCACGAGCGAACGCGCTCGCTCAAAGGCGCTCATCGCGGCGAAGGCCTGGCGTCTTATACCGTGAATAACCATGCAGGTGCTCCCGATGATGATAGTCACGCATTCACAGGCGGCGGACTACTGGCGAGAGCCGGGTTTAGTCAGGGAAATACGCCAGTCGGACACGGGGTTATGGATGGATCGAAAGCTAGGGGGCCGATGCTGGATATGAGGGAGGGCAGTAAGTTTGCGTCGGGGAGCTTACTGGGCATGGTTGAGAGAGGGCAAGGCCCCGCGGGACCAGCGATTGATAGGGAGCGGAGTGTGGAGTTGGGGTGATCTTTTTCAAAATTCAAGAGGGCTATGGAGGTGGGAGAGAAAGAAAGTATGGATAGTGCATGGTTTGGAGTTTAATATCCTGGGTGGTTTGTTCGTCTTGATTGCCTTGGGTTTTGGTTCCCTTTGTTCGTTTTGGAAGTTTGATGTCCTGCATATCCAATCTATCAAATTTTCATCGCGATGGGGTTGGGGTTTGTTTTAGGAGGTTAAGGGAGCATGCGGTATGGGTGGACCACATAAGTTGTGCCATGAGCGGTGGGCATGATCTATTGGCGGCTTCGAGCACGCGCTCAGCGCTCTAGAACATGAAATCACGGCGGTATCCAAGCATTCTATATCTGGCATATTGCCGCTTAGGGCGGATCGTGTGTGCAGTTTAATTGTGGACAATGAGCTACATGGATACACTGTGATATACCTTAGTCCATTCACGGAAATGGTACGAGGGATTATCGGTTCCGGTTGCTGTCTTCATGAGTATAGATATGCGTTGCGGCCTGTACCCTGCTGCTTCACGTGCGGGACTGTGCTCCATATATTTCTTCTCAGAAGGAGGGGGGAGGGGGAATGAATAGGATTCGATGTCGAGGTGTACCTCTGGCCTGAGCTAGTTCGCATGCCATTCGATATGTAGACCTCCCTATTATCAGCCATTCCACGTCCATTCGGCCCAGTGAGGTCAAAGGCAATTGTCCACTGTCATATTCTATTTCGACCAGACCTGCCAATACGCTGCTGACTCTGGGACTGCTCGTCTGGCGGCACTCCGATATCATTTTCGTTATCAACATCAGCCCATCGAAAAACACGCCTTCCGGAGATGGGCTTACGAGCGATGTCGGACCCCCGGTCTGCATGAAGCCTGCAGGGCTCATCACAGTTAGAGGCACCCCCCCGCCCAGGACTACACCTATGCCATTCCCCGTCACGTGCTAGCTAGCGAGCTCTCCCCACAAAGCTCTTCATCATGGCCCGGTTTTGTGGCCGTGAAGAGCAGCGCGAACGCTACGGTAGCGGACGACGCCGCCTATGACGCCAAGGTGCATGCCCGACGTGTTTGGTGTTTGTGCGCCTTTGGAAAGCGAGTGTGGGAGAGCGCTGATCGAGCCTACACGGTATCCAGTAGGTAATGTCGAAGGCCGGATGACTGCCCCGCCCGCAACGGGCGATGGAATTGGGCAGCGCTAGACGAGCGGATATTGTGCGAGCGGGAGCATGACGTCGAGGCGCGGCGCCTAGGCTGTCCTCTGCATGGGCGCCCACCGTGCTTGAGACGAACAGGGCTTAGACGCTCCTCTCCAACCTCCACCGCACGAGCTGCTTCTGTTCTGTGCGTCAAACAAACGGCACAGGCCCTCTGCTCCCCAGCCTCCGCCTCCTCCAACTATAGAGCATCGCGCCTCACCCACCTCAGCCTGATCCTCCCGGACTCGATTGCGTTTCACAGCGTTCGAGAGAGCAGGCCTAAACTCCCTGCAATCTGGGGCCATTCCCATCGCTTATCTAGTGCCCGCTCCCAGCTCCATACTGCTGCATCCTAACCAAGCTTTCGAGCTCCCGCTCCTTTTTCCCTCCTTCCACTACCTTTATCCTACATTTTTCCTTTAACCTTAACTCCTTCCATCCCCCAGGAAAGCATTCAGCGTTGGCACAATGGGCGAGCCTCAGACGCGCGACGTGAGCAACCACGTCCTGTTCGAGATTGCGACCGAAGTTGCGAATCGAGGTATGCCTGGCCCCAATTGAGCCCGTGGAGCCATCACACTCATCCCCTGCAGTCGGCGGTATCTACTCTGTCCTCAAGTCGAAAGCTCAGGTGACTACGGCTGAGTATGGTTCGGCATACACATTGCTGGGCCCGCTGAATAGGCAATCGGTAGGTCGAACGGGCGCAATGGCTGGCATGCCGCGGCTGACCTCAATTGAAGGCCGCAGTCGAGGTCGAGGAGCTCGAGCCAAAAGATCCGGCCCTAGCAGCGACCATCCAGTCCATGGGCGAGCGAGGAATCAAGACCCTGTACGGCCGGTGGCTCATTGACGGCGCGCCGAGGGTCCTTCTCTTCGAAACCGGCACCGCCTACAATTATCTCGATGAGTGGAAGGGCGATTTGTGGACCGTTGCTGGCATCCCCTCGCCGCCAAACGACCACGAGACAAATGAAGCCATCGTTTTTGGCTATCTGATTGCTTGGTTCTTGGGAGAGGTAAGGAGAATAAGCTCTCGCGTCTACTGGCAAGGTACTAATTTTGCGGCTAGTATGTCCACCACGAAAGAAAGCGAGCCGTTATTGCCCACTTCCATGAATGGCTCGCTGGTGTTGCCATCCCTCTATGCAAGAAGAGACGCATTGATGTGACAACCATCTTTACCACTCACGCCACCATCCTCGGTCGCTATCTTTGCGCCGGCTCCGTCGATTTCTACAATAACCTCCAATATTTTGATGTGGATGCTGAGGCCGGAAAGCGTGGTATTTACCACCGATATTGCATCGAGCGTGCTTCTGCGCACTCTGCCGATGTTTTCACCACCGTCTCACACATCACCGCGTATGAGAGCGAGCATCTTTTGAAGCGAAAGCCAGACGGCGTACTACCGAACGGTCTGAATGTCAAGAAGTTCTCGGCAACTCATGAGTTCCAGAATCTCCATCAGCAGTCTAAAATGAGGATCAATGACTTTGTTCGGGGTCATTTCTACGGCCACAACGATTTTGATCCCGATAACACCATCTACATGTTTACTGCAGGACGATATGAATACCGGAATAAAGGTGTCGACATGTTTATTGAGTCGTTAGCAAGGCTGAATCACCGGATGAAGTCCGCTGGCTCAACCATGACTGTCGTCGCCTTCATCATTCTGCCGGCGCAAACACAGTCGCTGACAGTGGAGGCATTGAAAGGACAGGCAGTCATAAAGTCTCTACATGATACAATCAAAGTCATCGAGGAAAATGTGGGCAAGAAACTCTTTGAACGCTCATTAGCGTGGCAAGAAGGGCAGGAACTTCCGGAAGACAAGGAACTCCTATCTGCATCCGACAAGATTATGCTCCGTCGCCGATTATTCGCCATGAAGCGACACCACTTGCCACCAATTGTTACGCACAACATGGTAAATGATGCCGAAGACCCAGTCTTAAATCAGCTCCGCCGCTGCCAGCTTTTCAACCATCCCTCAGATCGAGTCAAGGTGGTGTTCCATCCTGAATTCCTGAATTCCGCAAACCCTGTCCTCCCCATGGACTATGAAGACTTCGTCCGCGGTACACATATGGGTGTGTTCGCTTCATATTATGAGCCGTGGGGTTACACACCGGCTGAATGTACTGTCATGGGTGTTCCCAGCATCACCACCAACTTGTCCGGCTTTGGTTGCTATATGGAAGAGTTGATCGAAAATGCATCGGATTATGGTATCTACATCGTCGACCGACGAATGAAGGGTGTTGATGATTCGGTCAACCAGCTCGCCGACTACATGTTCGAGTTCACCAAGAAAAGCAAACGGCAACGCATCAACCAGCGAAACAGGACAGAGCGGCTGAGTGATCTGCTAGATTGGAAACGAATGGGTATGGAGTATGTCAAAGCGCGTCAGCTGGCGCTAAGGAGAGCGTACCCTGGCGCCTACGAGGAGGACGAGGAGCCGGACTTCTTCGGATCGCACGAAGTCAAGATCTCGCGACCACTATCCGAGCCGGGATCGCCGAGAGATAGGTCGGGTATGATGACTCCGGGCGATTTTGCCTCGCTCCAGGAGGGTCTCGAGGGCCTTAGCACGGAGGACTATATAGCGTGGAAGCTCCCGTGAGTATATCTTATCCGAAAGTATCCTTATCCCACCCACTAATGCATGTCACAGAGAGGAGGAAGACCCAGATGACTACCAGTTCCCTCTCACCCTCAAGACAAAGCAGGCCTCGGGCTCAGGCACTCTCACGCCGACTATGAACGGTACGGGATAGTATTGTAGAAAGATTGACTTTTAGAAGGTTTGCATGTGTGCGTGTGTATTCAAACATGTTCGAAGAATTGCATGGGCAGCTAATATTTCATTTTCCTTGGCTCATTTCTACAGTGCGGGAATTGGTGAAGCGAGGATATGTGCGCGCGCGGGCGTGGTGTATTGCATATGCGGGATTAGGGATGAGGATGGGGACCTGGACGAGGCTTGAGTTCGAGGTCAAATGTGGTGCGCCTGGTACCTAGCGTACCTTACCTTCCACTCTTATATATTTTTTTTCACCTGTGAATAGTTTGAATGAGAGGCATTCTTACATACAGTACACCTATCCTGTCTCGTCTTTTTTCAATGTCTCAATCTTGCATATAGGTTGTGCCTGAGTAAGGCGCACGTTATCCGTTTGTGGAAGTGGGGACGTAAGAGGAAGATGAACGACGGAGCGAGCTCATGCGCTACCTAGGGCACGTGGTAGGTAGAGCAACACAAGCAGACTTGAAATAGGCGATCGGCATTTGGCACGGTGAATGGAGATGTGGTCTCTTTGATCTTCTCTCTTTGAAAGAGGCGCAGCTTTGCAGTACATGGGGAAGAAGGCGGGGACTTTGTTTCGTTTGTAGCTTTTTGCCTCAATCATGGGGCCGCTGATGTGATGTATGTATCCTGACCTAGGAAAGGTACCTCGGCGCACGGTTACGCAATTTCAGCAGTCGAATACAGCATGCAGGAGGAGGTAGTGGTATGTAGGGCAGCACTAATAGGGTGCCAATGTAATGTATTACGTATTGGCCCGGTAAAGAATTTGCTTCAAGCATAGAAGAATCGAGTTGAAGATTCAGGTCAGAGCACGGTTAACCGCGGTCGTCACGGACATGCGCAGCCACAGAATCTAGACTCGGGGAGGCTTGGCGTCATCACCCTCCCATTCCGCCATAATTGTTATCTTCCCTGCCCGTCCTCCCCCCCCCCTCCCAACACTCCTTTCTTCAACAATCGCGCTGCACACTATGTACTTTCAATGACTTGGACCGGAGAACCGTGAATGACAATGTCTGCGCCGAGAACATCCTTCTTCATAATCGAGGCCGCCTCCGGATCCGTCCGCTAGCTGAGCTTGGCTATGCTGATACAAGAGTCCACTTGCACTTAATTGACCGCCGAGCCCCCGCCGCCCAAACCCCGAGGTCACGATAGACTGTATTATATCACTCCCGGCACTCCCGCCCGCACACGACTCTAATTAGACTTGCGACAGCTGGGTAGAGGAGGTTGTGGGACCTCGAAACTCCACCATGTTCGGGCCTTGGATCGTCGCGTTTGGATGGTTGAGGAAACATGTCCCGACCAAGCTGTCGGCGTTCAAGCCGCGGTTTAATTTCATTACTATACATTGTGCGTTCCTTTCTGTGTTTTCTTCCCTACTTTTATTTTTTCAAAATATATATATATATATATAATTTTTTTTTGGTTTTTTTTTTTTTTTTTTTCCTTTTTCCTAGATGCAAGTAGTGTAGAAATGGAATGACGAGGAGACTCGGATTGTGTTAACATGGGCCTTAGACATTTACTTGATCACCATGATAATTCTCACTTCGATCCTTATCTATCCTGCCGGCGAGCTGGCGTACGTCGATGCGTTGTTTTTCTCAAGTGGAGCGGCGACCCAGAGCGGATTGAATACGGTCGATGTCAATCGGCTTCGTTTATATCAGCAGGTAAGAGCAGAATCGAGCAACGGGGCTCCTGTGGTACTAATTCAGCGATTTAGATTGTCATCATGATTGTTGCGTGCCTATGCACCCCCATCTTCATCAATACCGTCGTCGTGTTCGTTCGCCTCTACTGGTTCGAGAAGAGGTTTCAGAATGTGGTGCTGGAGGCTACGCTTCGCCGTAAAAGGACAATATCGAGGACGAAGAGTGAAGCGAAAAGAGATGTGGAGGGTATCACCAAGAACAGGGACATTGGACATGAGGAGGCTGGTGTGGGTAATCGACCCATTGTGGTGCTCAGGGATGCCAATGGAGAAGCGAAGGGTAAGAAGATTGAAGATGATAGCATTCTCAGGGATGTCGCGTACTCGGACAGCAATGGAGAGTCCTCAAGCCGAGACGAGAACGGGCAGACGCATGAGAGAGAAGAGCAGCAGAATACACCGGCGACGCCCGGTATCATGTGGGCTGATGAAGTTGACTACCCGACCTCGCCAAAGACTGAGCGCCTGCCGGAGAGGAAAACTCGGGAGCAGAACATTGCATTTGTAGAGAATCAGCGAAATCCGAAGGATCCGGGCACTTTTCGAATCCCTGGCCCTAGGGACTACGACCTTGGACATGTACCACAGAAGATCCAGGAGGGCGACGATGACTTGTTAAAGAAGGAAAGCACAAACGACGAAGAAGACGGTCAAACGAAACATGTGCGATCGAATTCCGTTCCGCCAACCGAACTGAATGCAGACGATCACCCCCTAAAACAGCATATTACAATCGATATCCCTGAGCAGAGACGACGGCCTGGCGCCGGACCATCAGCATATAATACCGGAAGTAGGATGAAGTCATCGGATCACATAGGGACACCAACGCTTGGTATGCATCTACGAAGTAGAGCGAAGTCGAAGACTTTCGGGAGCTTCATGTCTAAAGGAGAAGAAGAAGAACGAGATCCAATGCCATATTTAAGTTGGACGCCAACGGTCGGCCGGAACTCTGCTTTCGTAGATTTGACCGAGGATCAGAGAGAAGAACTCGGTGGCATCGAATATCGCTCTCTCAAGTTACTTGCTATCATCCTAGTCTGTAAGTAATTCGTGACAAGTGACAATTTTGCAATCATGCTCACGGGTATGTTAGGCTACTATGCCGGGTTTCATCTACTTGCAATGGTGTGCCTGCTTCCTTGGATTGTTCGAGATCAGTACTACAGCGATGTTGTCCGAGAAGTTGGCATCAGCCCTGTATGGTGGGGTTTCTTCACGCCTGCTTCGATTTTCAATGACCTGGGTTTCACCCTCACGCCGGACTCAATGGTTTCCTTCCAATTCGCAGTCTTGCCTTTGGTCCTCGGCACGTTTCTCATCATTATTGGAAACACCGGGTTTCCCTGCATGCTTCGATTCATCATCTGGCTGGTGTCTAAATGTGTGCCACATGGTAGCGGGGTATGGGAAGAGCTGAGGTTTTTGCTAGATCATCCAAGACGATGCTTTACCTTACTGTTCCCGAGCAAAGCGAACTGGTGGCTGTTTTGGGTGCTAATTCTCCTTAATGGGATTGATCTAATTTTCTTTGTAATTCTCGATGTAAGTTGCCTCGAGCTTCCCGCTTACCCCCTGCCTAGCTGCCATTCTAAACTATTTTGAGCCATACTGAATGCCTCTCAGCTCAACGACCCAACTGTCACATCCCTTCCCCCAGGCTTCCGATTCCTTGACGGCCTTTTCCAGGCTGCCTCCACGCGAACAGCAGGATTTTCGGTCGTCAATCTCGCCGATCTACATCCAGCTATCCAGGTCTCCTATCTCATCATGATGTACATATCCGTCTTCCCAATCGCCATCTCAATGCGCCAAACCAATGTCTATGAAGAGCGATCATTAGGCGTCTACTCCAACGACGAGGAGGAGCAGAACAGCAGCTACCTAGGCACACATTTGCGGCGACAGCTCTCATTCGATCTGTGGTACGTTTTTCTATGCTTCTTCCTCATCGCCATTGTCGAGGGCTCGCGGCTAGAGAACAACAATGACTACGCCTTCACGCTATTCGCCGTCCTATTCGAAATCGTTTCGGCCTACGGCACCGTCGGCCTCAGCATGGGCTACCCGGGCTTTAACACCTCCTTCTCGGGCCAGTTCAAAACTCTATCCAAACTCATCATCATAGCCCTGCAGATCCGTGGCCGACACCGCGGCTTGCCGTACGCCCTCGATCGCGCCATCCTCCTCCCCTCGGAAACCCTACATAAGAAGGAGGACGAGGATGCCACGAGGCGCGCACGTAGGAACTCGACAAGCGAGACTCCGGGCTCGGGACTACTGCCCCAAAATACGAATCTGACGCGCAGGGGCAGTCGGCGGGGAAGCGCGGCGACGGATGAGAGAGGCCGTGTCATGGGGACAGCGGGGAATCTGGGGAGGTTCTTGAGCGGGGCATTGTCTGCGGGCCCGACGATTCCGAGGGAGAAGAGGGCTTGATCTTGAGGCTTGTTTATATATTTATATACATATATATATATATGGAGATATGTAAGATGGGGGTTTTCGTGATTTTTGTTGATGTTAGAGGGAGGTCTCTTGTGTACATATTCACTGTAGGGATTGTTGGATGTTGTGCGTTGTTATGGGGTGGGAGGGCTATTTTGATTTTGATTTATTGGATTATAGGGATGGGAAGGATGGGTTTGTTTGGGGTCAGGATCTACTAGATGAGTGAAATTTTTGGATACCCGGCTTAAATTTAATTTTATTTAATTTTATTTTATTTTATTTTATTTTATTTTCTGGTTTATGGATGATTTGAACGCTTGATTCTTGGCTTTTTGGTGTTAAGGGTGAATGGATTGGTGGTTTGTATGCGTGGAGTATACATGTGAATGAACATACGATTAGTGTGGGATTGGATTCTGACGCATGCGCTTCATTTTGTCTATGGATTTTGGGCGTTGAATTGTTGGATCCTATTGCGTGCGCGTCGTGATCGATGGGAGTTTTCCGTTTCCGACTCCGTGGTGAGTAGACGCGACGTTTTGGTTTGAGGATGCTGTCCCGGCTTGGCTCTTTCTGCTGTTTGCATGCATCGTCAAGCCATCGCGGGGCCCCAAAGTGTCTGACGGAGACGAAATGGATGGGATTACTGAGTCGGTGGGTTCTTGATGAGAAAAGGGAGGGATCTACGTGAAATGCTGTTCTGAACATTTCTATGCCATTGCCGATTCAATTTCTCTGGCTCGGGTAAATAAGGTTAGGCTTGAGAAAGCCGATCATGTTAGGAGATGGCTGGGGGGGGTAGTTATCCGCCCACAAGACGTGGAGTTCGCATGGGGGTTGAACGCGAGCGAGCTAGGGGATGCACAATCACGCAGAGGCGATGTTATAGTAAGATTATATAATTTTCTATGTGTGGGAAATGGAATTCAATGAGTCTGCTTTGGGAACATAGTGTGGAAATCCATGTGTAGGGGTGTGTGCCCGCTTGCTGCTTTGCCGCTAATTTCGTGTCGGGACTGGGGGGGGATGCACCGGTGGGCAACTTGGTGGTGGAAGTCCACGTGTTAATCAGATATCGAGTTAAAAAGCTGAAAGATGCTCTGCATATGGAATACCGCAAGGGATGAAGTGACCATATTTTTATATATAATTAATCGGCATGTATCAAGACAAGGCTACCCAACGGGCAAAAAGAGCACTTCAAGCCCTATCTAGTGGCATTCTGGGTTACAAAGAAATGCTATATAAAAGGAAGGAGAGAGAGGGGGTATAGAAATAACACGGCCGTAAGAGGGAAGTAGGATGTGTCGTAAATCATGAGGGTCTATCAATGCTATGCCAACAATTCTCTGCTGCGTAATCCTCGCCCAACATGGTCCAATGGGTCCAAAGCGTTTTTTGGAGGCCGTTCTTCGGGATCGGTGCTTCGATTGGAGAGATTGGGGGCTCGATTGG
This sequence comes from Lojkania enalia, assembly GCA_010094045.1. Taxonomy (NCBI): domain Eukaryota; kingdom Fungi; phylum Ascomycota; class Dothideomycetes; order Pleosporales; genus Lojkania; species Lojkania enalia. The sequence continues at coordinate 501,408 of ML986593.1, forward strand.
AATTGGACTTGTAGGTGGGGTGTCTTCCGGGCTTGAAATTGTAGTTTCCATCGGAGCTTCCTAAGCTCTTAAGGCCGGGTGCGGAGACGGCGATCTGCCTCTTAGAGCAGGTGAGCTAGGTCTTAGCATCGGGCTTGCTGCTGCACTCAAAGCATCGAGGCTCAGCTGGCTGATGGCATCCAGGTTCTCCTTGACATCCTCGTCGCTGAGGTTAAGCATGAGGCGTAACTCGTTTGCCTTCAATGGCGCGCCCAATCCCACCATCAGCTGCTCCTTAGTGGTGCTGTCGGGGATATCAAAGTACGTCCACTTGTATCCTATATCATCGAGTAGATGCGGCACCTCTGGTCTGGATACTCGAGCCGTGATTCTCCGCACGTCCATGCCAAAGACGCCGGAGAGGTGTGCCTCGGTACCCAGCCCGAGCGTCGAGTCTCGTCGCACCGCTCTCGGAACGTTGGCACCCTTCTCAATGGGAAGCTCGTTCAACCGTTTCGAAGCCCCGGCGTCCTGCAACTTGGCGCGCTTGAATACCGCGTTCTTAAGCTCGGTAACCCCTACTATGAGGTAGAAATCTTTTCCCTCCTTGGAGCGCTCAAGTATCCATTCCTGTGCCTCCGGATCCTCGCAAACTGCCTCGAAGGCTCGTCTTGGGTCTTGACTCGTCCGTTGGATCATTTGCTCCGCTGCTACAGTCAACAGATTCGGCTGTCTATATACACGCCCGAGATCAAACTTGGCGCCATAGTTTGTCATAAAGCGGCCCTCCGAGTCGACGGAGAAGACGTCTCTGTAGCGGAGCTGAATATGATAGTCATTGAGCTCGTCAATTTCTTCGTGGGCTTTCTGGGAGTAGAAGCTGTCGCGCTCGGGGTGCAGGGGGTGCGTTACGAGCTGGCCAACGGTGATAAGGTCAGCGGGGAGGGGCTTGGGGAGCAGGCCGTGGAGGACCATTGTGGGCGGATGAAGACAGGTTTTACGGCGGGCGAGAAGAAGGTAAATGGTAGAAATGGTCGTAAAGCTTCCGTCAGCCTCTCTCTTCAGAGCGTCGTTGGTGCTGAGGCTGAGGTGACCGGTAGTGGTGGATAGGTCTGCTTCGTCACTTCATGGTTTGGCGTGGGCCAATCAGATGGCGAGTATGGAAGCTCAGGCCGCTGCTTAAATTGATTGGCTATTATTCTCAAGCTGTCCTTCACGTTCCAGGCTGCACCATCGATACTGGAGGATAGAGAGCCGCCGAGAGTGATGTAAACGGGAGTAAATTAGCGGTGATGAAGGTTCAAAGATTTTGCATTCATCGCATGGAGCGCCGTGTCTTCGTGGATCATTTTAGCTAGCTCCACATAATAGACAAATCCGTGGACAAATTTTCCGAGGCTTGCTTCGCGCAGAAAAAGCATCCAGACATGGAGACTATTCGCACAGTGCTGGTATGTATTTCGTGCAGCAGAAATGAGGCTCTCAATGTAGGCTAGCTCCCGAGTCGTTCGCTGCTCACACGCCCTGAAAATTATTCGACCGCCCGGCTACATAAATAATGCCACTAGTCCTATATTGTGTCTTCGGACTCGGGCTTCAATAATCCGGGCCTCTTTTTGGCGTATAGTATAATAATCCCTTAGCAGAGCATGTGCGGCTGCTAATGGAATATGCAAGCAAATCCGGTCATCACCCTTCTAGCAAGATGATTGTCGATTGGTATACTCCAGTGGCTATGCTATTCCTACATGATCAAAGCGTCGGTCATCGGGCCTACGGATGCCGTCTTTTGCCCTGTGAATAGCTCCACGAAGACGAATGCATCGAACGAGAGGACAACTCACGAGTTGACTGGCCGCAGTCTGCGGTTCATGCCTGCACTATCTATCAATGGCTTGAAGCGGCCACGAATCTTCAGTAGCCTCCTCAACGCTTGGGGCCAGGCACTTTGCAAACTTTGTCAGGTGCTAGTCAAGACTGACAAGGCTACACATCGGCGCTGAACTAAGACCTAGATGGATAGAGGACTCATCAGAAGCTCGTCGATGCCGGCTCTCGATGCAGGGGAGCGGCATTAAGGGTTTCAAGTATGCTATAGCTGTGGCACTGGTGTGAGTTTGTCAGGAACGTAATCGCTGACAATGCATGCCATGCATCGAGGTAGTAGCGTGGGTGTAATAAGACCACGACCGACGGTGGCTAACTCGGCACGAGATTCTACGCTCCTTGTGACCGTCATCGAGGGCTCTAGCTCCAGTTGACATCTTTTTTCTTTCCTTTCTTTTTTTTTTTTTTTTTTTTTCAATAAAAAAAATGAAAATAAAAACAATTTGGATTCCAATGGACTGAGGGGCGTTCCAAAAACAACGCGTGGGGATTCCTTGGATGGATGTCGACGCGGGGCACCTCCTGGGCGAGCGGGCTCGAGAGCTCTCAGCGCGGCGCTGGCGGGGCAAAAGAACGGAGCCGTATCTCGAGCCCACCTCCTATTTCCCCTTCGAGTTAGAGGTGCAGACAAAACCTTTCAGTAAGCCCACATTTCGGCTCAATTGCCAAATCACTTGGCTTCTCATGACGTCCAATGCATGGTGGAGCGCACCCACGTCACCGGCAGACACCACCCCTCACTAACCAAAAGCAACGCCTCAACCTTTTTTCCCAGCACTACTTGTACCCCTCGAAGCCCTTCCCTTCCATTCTTTATTCCAGCTCTTGAACTGCAGCCTTTCCCGCCCATTGTTCCTTGTATCCTCTCTCCACCTATCCTCCACCATCATGCCTACCCCCGTTCCCCAGGCCGAGGAGCTCAAGGACCTCTTGAGCCTCAAGGGCAAGGTTGTCGTCGTCACCGGCGCCTCTGGCCCGACTGGCATCGGTATCGAGGCTGCTCGCGGCTGCGCTGAGTTCGGCGCTGACCTCGCCATCACCTACAACTCCCGCTCTGCTGGTGCTGAGAAGAATGCCAAAGAGCTCGGCGAGAAGTACGGCGTCAAGGTCAAGGCCTACAAGTGCTCCGTCGGCGACTACGCCAATGTCGAAAAGCTCGTCCAGGATGTCATCGCGGATTTCGGCAAGATCGATGTCTTCATCGCCAATGCGGGCAAGACTGCTGACAACGGCATCCTCGATGCCTCAGTCGAGCAGTGGAACGAGGTCATCCAGACCGACTTGACCGGTACCTTCAACTGCGCACGTGCTGTTGGCCTACACTTCCGCGAGCGCAAGACCGGCTCGCTCATCATCACCGCTTCCATGTCCGGCCACATTGCCAACTACCCCCAAGAGCAGACCTCGTATAACGTAGCCAAGGCTGGCTGCATTCACATGGCTAGGTCTCTTGCCAATGAGTGGAGGGACTTTGCCCGTGTCAACTCCATTTCCCCAGGATACATCGACACTGGTCTCTCCGATTTCGTTCCCCAGGACATTCAGAAGCTCTGGCACTCCATGATCCCCATGGGCCGTGACGCTAAGGCCAAGGAGCTCAAGGGTGCCTTCCTCTACTTCGCCTCTGATGCCTCGTCCTACACCACGGTAAGCCTATAAATACCGTCTCTCAGGAATAAGTGACTAACTGACTCATAGGGTGCTGACCTCGTTATCGACGGTGGCTACACCACTCGCTAATCGCATCCATACGGTTACTTACATGATTGATGATTGGGCTACATGTGAAATGGAAAAGCGGGTTTTGCGTAAATTCTGGATTCATGTACTTAGACTTAGCTCGATGAGATTATAGAAATGGAATTTCAATATAGGGGGTGTAGTGAGCTTGAATGGATAAGGTACCTCGTTGTGTGCACGTGCCAACGTGTCGTCCCTACCGCCTCCAGACGCGTCTACCACTCCTAATGTGTCCCGCTTGAACACCAATATTAATAGCCTTATAGGTACCGCTTCTGCTGCAAAATATTCACAGTGGAAAAAAAGGCTACTGCTGATACTTACGCCTCGCGCGATTTATCAGAAGCTACCAGGCCATTCCGAACCAGAGAGGCTACTCTCTGCGATCTTGTCTGACCGACATATCCGGCTGTCGACAAGATAACAAGATAACAGCAAGAGCGGCGAAGGCGTCTCTACATGTTAACCAACATAAATCATCAGCTCGAAATATCAGGTCAGATTATATATTAATTTTTTTTTAGCGAAGGTCTAGATGTCGTCAGCTCAGTCTGCATGCATCCCCCCACCTTCCAGAAAATCTCCAGACTCGGTCTATCCACGTGGACGATTGAAAATAATCAAGGTCAAGTACGGTTCAAAAAAGTGGAGAGATGTCAAGATTCACGTTGCAATGGACGCCACCAGGGAACCTCCCTTGAAGCAGCAAGTCAGATGAATATTGTAAGAGCAGAAGATTTGAAGCTGCTTATTGGGGACGGCGCGAGCTGCAAAGCAATAAGTTAGGCGAATATTACAGATAGATGGAAATGGGTAGAGTAACAGTAACAGGTGGAATGCAAACGTCCAAGTAAAGTTTTTGGAGGATTAGAGGATACTGGTGCTAAGGGGAACTAACATTGACGCCACTCGTTTGAAAAACACGGAATACTAGAATCAGATCCTTGAGCCGCATGTGTTCGTTAGTATCCTTGGAAGTCTGGAGTCTCTATACCAAATCCGCGCACGTGCTACCGTACCATTGCTCGTAAAAGCCGTAATCCGCCGGCAATTTTCTCGGGAGGATCACATTATCACTCCGCTGCATGGTCTTGAACCAATGCAGAAACGAGTAAGCACTGGACAAGCATCGCGAGCGTCAGGTGGTGTCGAAAGCGTGCGGGATAAAATCGGAGGGTTCGTTGGAGGGCGCCACGCCGCCCTTGGCAACGGTTGGAGTGAATGTCATCATCGAGGGCCTATCCGAGCTAATCTTTACCCGGCTTAGGCGCCATTCACATGGTTCTGTCAACCTTCCCGTCTCGTCAAGGCAAGGATCTTTTTATCTATTTTCGTCGCTCATTGCAGTTTTGGGAGCGGAGTACACAGACTGTACTGGAGACCCGGAGCTGGACAATGGAGCGATATGCGCTGTGATGAGACGCTGCATTGTGAGTTTGCCTCTTGCCTGCGTCTGGGCAAGAGCAAAAGCAGGAATTGAGGTCGAGGTAAGCATAGAAGGCAGCCGACAGCTTGCGTGATGAGGCCGCAGGGGTAATATCGAATGTGGGCGACTAGACCGGATGTATCTTAGCAAGCGATCACATGGCTAGGTAAACGTCAATCCTTATTACTTCATCGACCAATATCAACCTTTCTCGTACTGTACCTTCTACCACGCGAGTACCGAAGGTCACATCTTACCCCAGACTTTTTTTCGGGCCGGGATGCTTGTATCCCCTAGCACCTTCCAACAACAACATAGTTCATCATCACAAGATGTATTGGATATCGCCTCGGCGATCCTTGGGTTGGGCTGAGGGCCAGGTCTACTGGATCACCCGTGGGGATTTATATTTCTCTCATGACACGTGGAGAATTTGTGCTACTCCGGATTCCCAGTTACCAGGCCGGAGGATACCGGTTTCGGACTATAGAGATGGTGAGATGGGGAGTGCAGAGTGTGGATAAAACACAGCGGTAGCCCTCGTTGGAGCGGGGAAACATTTCCTTTCAAGTTTTTTGAGTTAAGCCTCATCTTCTTCCCATCATGATTCTGCGATATTTTATTGCCGCTTTGGCAACTATCTTAGTCGATGGTACAGCTGCGAGGTCGCTCTATGGCTGGGGCTTGGAGTCAAAGATAGAGGTGCAGAATAAGATTTCCCTTCAGGGTGTGCTTAACAATATTGGCCCCGATGGGTCACTGGCACCGGGAGCGCATGCTGGTATCATTATTGCCTCTCCGTCTACTGAAGATCCCAATTGTATGTATACACCCTGCTCCAACACTACTCTCGAATGCTTGAAGCTGATGGTGACAGATTTCTATACTTGGACCCGAGACGCAGGATTGACCATGAAGATGATTGTCGACGAGTTCCTGCACGGGAAGCATGACCTGAGGCCATACATCCAAGATTATTTGAAAGCACAAGCCATCCTACAGACAGTCAGCAACCCATCGGGTGCTTTATCCTCCGGACGTGGCTTGGGTGAACCCAAGTTCTATGCCAATGAGACGAGATTCAATGGTGACTGGGGTCGTCCTCAACGAGACGGCCCTGCTCTTCGTGCAACTGCTTTGATCACTTATGCTAGGTGGCTTATCAATTCTCGTAACCGAGACAACATCCAAGAAGCTGTAGAGAAGGTCTGGCCAGTGGTTCAGAACGATTTAAATTATGTTGCACAATACTGGAATGACACGACCTTTGACCTGTGGGAAGAAGTTCTTGGCTCCTCGTTCTTCACCAGTGCAGTCCAGCATCGTGCTCTAGTCGAAGGCTCTGCCTTAGGCAAGAAATTAGGCGCCGATACCGAGGCGTACGATTCCGAAGCCCCAAATATTTTGTGCTTCTTGCAAACTTACTGGAATGGTAATTATACTGTCGCCAATGTCGGTATTGAGCAGCAGCGGACGGGAATAGATTCTAATACAATCCTCACATCGATTGCTAGTGAGTAATGCACTGACGAGAACCGACCCCTTTGGCACTAACTTGGGAACAGCTTTCGACCCAGAAGAAGGCTGTGACGATGCTCTGTTCCAGCCATGCTCACATAGGTCACTAGCTAATCTGAAAGTCTATGTCGATTCCTTCCGAACAGTCTACACAATCAACAAGAAGGCAAAGACTGGCCCTGTTGCGACTGGCCGATACGCCGAAGATGTATATTACGGTGGCAACCCGTGGTATCTCACCACTCTAGCGGTTTCTGAGCAGCTGTATGATGCAATCCAGCAATGGAGTACTGTCAGGTCTCTCACGATCACTGATGTCGATCTGGCGTTCTGGAAATCGATATATCCATCAGCTAAGGCTGGTACCTATAAACCTCGCGACCGGCAATGGAACAAGCTCCTAGACTCGGTTCTAGAATATGCCGATGGCTTTGTCAACATTGCTCTCAAGTACACACCCGCCTCTGGAGCACTTGCCGAGCAATACAGCAGGGAGAACGGGACGGCTGTGTCTGCCCGCGACTTGACATGGTCATACGCCTCGTTCGTGACCATGCGCTCTGCTCGGCTGTCAGCTACGAGCAACTATCCTCAAGTCCCATCTTGGGGTGCTCAAACCATCAAATCAGTTCCCAAGCAATGCGTCGCCTCGTCGGCTGTCGGCGTCTACAAGCCTGCCATCAAGGCCGGGGCTCCTCCAGGCTCTGGTCAATGCACTGTAATGGTTACCTTTGACGTCAACGCCACCACCTTCTATGGGGAAAACATCTACCTCTCCGGCAACACAACTGACCTCGGAAACTGGAGGGTCTTTGATGCATTTGCGATGAGCGCGAATGAATACACCCAGGAAAGGCCGCTGTGGACAATCGATGTTGAGCTTCCTGCGAACGAAACTATACAGTATCATTATCTCCGCAGCCAACCAAATGGTACGTGGATACATGAAACCAAGAATAGGACATATACTGTTCCACCATGCGCCAATGTGATCGGGGGTAATGTCACTATTGATGATGCTTGGGTTGGGCCGGTCGGGACACCACCCAAATGAGATGGTATTACTTTCTATTACTAGATGTTTTGGTTCCGGGATGATGTATGATTTGGAAGTGTATCTAGTTCCATTCGTTTCTAAGATATTGTGTTCATATCATAAGGAGTCCAGCTCGTCGCATATAGCTCATTGTAGGACCTGTTTGGAATATCTCGTCATTCGTCCCTTTCCATGATACCTAGTTGCTGCTATTTAAAAATACGCATTACCATGATGTACCCGAACCGACACCCTGCACCGAATCCCGCGGCGTGATGATCGCACTATTACACCATGAACTGGTAGGTGGGGCTGCTTTAAAAAGTCCACTTGATCATTCAAACCATGTTGTTGCTGTTGGCTTCTGACTGAATTCAGAGAATCACCCATCTACGCACTCAAACCGCCCCCTTTCACCAATATCTCCTCCACTTCCTTATCATTCCTCGCATCGGGTATCGTATCCCCAAACTCATCCCTCAACTTCTTCCTATTGCGCACGGGGCTCTTAATTTCACTTTGCTCTTCCTCTTTACTCACTTTTGTTTGCTCCTTATCTAGTAGTCCAAACTTGACTAACTTGGCCATGACCTGCGTCTCGGTGCCCTGATCATAAAAGAAATGGCCAATCTTCACTAGCGTCTTCTCCAAAAACGCCTTTAGAGTCGGCATCGTCGCTGCAATGATCGCAAACTGCTGTTCCACCTGCGCCCACAGCACCACCGTCACACTCATCCTCAACAGATCAGGGCTCGTATAGAAATACTGCAGCTGCACTGTCCGCATGATGGCCGCTGCCGACGCAAAGAGCCCTAGCCCCATCAAGATGCACATGAAAATCCGCTCCCGTCGCGGCCTATTCAGCTTCCGGATAAAGGTGATGGGGATGAGACTGAAGATGAGATCGGTCGCGACCGAGACGACGCTGAAGCCGACAATGTTGCCGTTGATGACTCCCTGCGCGAAGCACTTGACGGGACCCTGGCGGAAGACTCCCGGATCCCAAAACACTTGGAACGGGCGGCATTGCGTGAATTGGAAGATAGTGCTCACGCCCGCGACTAGTACGAGGAAAATCATAATGGAGATAAGGAAGTAGCGCCAGCGTTTGGACTCGCGCTTGACGCGGAGGAGAAGGTAGGCGACGGAGAGCTTAACCAGAGTGATGGACCAGTACCAGACGACTTGGTTGATGAAGATAAAGCGCAGTGATTCGCGGCGGTGCGAGAAGCTGACGAAGCGGACATGGCGGCCTAGGCCATTGACGACAGAGAGGGCGGTTAGGATGTAGTTCACTACTGCGAGAATCTAGCCTGTACGTTAGTATCGCGTCTACATAGCCTCGAATCATCCTTCAAGATAATCTTATAGGAAACGAAAAGAGGAAAAATAAGATATAAGTGATAACAAAAAAAAAAAAAAAAAAAAGTTAAAATACCGTGGCAGCAAGCACCATCCAATCATCCCAATGTAATCTCCTATACGGCCTCAAGCGGCTCCACAACCTCGCGACTAACAATCCCACACAAACAAACAGCATACCGCCACCTAAACCCATGAGCACGGGAGCTGTCGAAGTATCGTCATTTTTGCGGACATGAGGGAAATTATGCCCGGGAACGTTGAAGTCAGGGCGAGATACGTTAAATGAAGACGAATTTTTCAGTCCAGCTGCTCCTTCGAGTTCACCCACATCTAAACTCCGCATTTCTAGAAAAGAGAATAAAAAAGGAAATGCGATTAAAGATTCAACACGGAGAAGAGCACCATAGCTGGCACCAGGCCAGACTCCAAACGAACGACTGACACAAAAAAGAATGAAGATTTTGAATGAAAGACACCAAAGCAAAAACAACTAGAAAATACCCTCAAACTCACAAAAAAGAGAAAAGTTCAGACAACTTAGAACGAACGAAATTCCCTCCAGCACACCATCTCACGACACTATTCCCCATCTCGCATAAAAGTCCTTCTCCAACCCCTCAAAACCACAGCATCAAAACCAACGTTACACAACATCTATTCCCCAACCTTTCCATTCGTCACAACCCACCATCTCATCACCCCTTCACCGCTCCAAAAACTTCCATCGCTCTACCCAGCTCTCCACAACCCTCAATGCCTTGCAGGCCCGTCTCACACCCGTTTCACCCCCAAGCACCCCGCAAAATAAACCCTCCTAAGAACTACCCCCCAACTACCGAGTGTCCTACCTCCCGACCGTTCATGCGGCTAAACTCCAAGAACCTCCAAACTCCAAGCTCGACATATGTACTGTACACACACATGCGCGCGCACATCACCTCTACCCATTCGCTATCGAAAGCGCGGGTCTCCATTGCACCCGTGTAAATTAAGCGTCTTACATAACCTCAGCATGCATACCAAGGGCCGGCCCTCTCGCTTAAGCCAGCCGACGCCGTTACACAAAATGGATGTGCAAGCGGGTGGCGCCTCAGTATCTGTAAGCGGGTCAATGCCCTGCTGTCAACTTTTCGTACACAGCAAATTCGTTGGCTGCAGGGAGCACGGGCGGAACCGGGCCAGGGCGATCAATCGCGTGCAGAAGGGTTTTTCCGAACGGCGGTAGTCGACGAGCCGACGATTTCTCCACTTGCCATGCTCCCCGGGCCCCCTTGTCAGCATTTGCGTCTAGACACCTCGCGTTCGCTCTTGTGCGATGCGAGAGAGATGGATGCGAGGTGCGGCGCGTCGAGTCACATTCTGCGTCGCTTCTGCACCAGATGTCAAACTTGTCTTACAGCGGCTGACGTTGTGTTATGGAACCTGCATTTTCTGTAGACGAGGGCGTGATTTGTGGAGTTTGTGGAAGAGTTTTGATTGGGGGGAATGCGCTTTTTTTCTTCTCGAGTCAATCTGAAATACAACACTTCTTTAGTCATGGCAGAGTGTTCGAGCCTTGAGATTAACGCATGAGGGTATTCTGAAGAAGGCCGTGATACACACGTAGCATATGTTCAGCATCTCATCTGTGGTGAGAGGCGAATCTTGTCTCAGGGAGGGAGATGAGGAGCTGAACTGGTTGATTGAAGATGGCCAGCGGGCCATATTTATGTACATGAAAAAGGGGTATATCAGCTGATATCCAGCGTGATATCCGGCGTGATATCGTACGTGATATCGTACGTCGATATCTGATACAGCTCGGCAGACTAGCCAAAAATCCCCATGACATCATCAATTGAGAAGCAACCCAAATAGGCAAGCGATTGCAATGCACTAAGTAGCTACGTGCGCCATCGGAAACTACTGGAGAAGACAGGCTAACTTATTACTATGCAAGTCACAAATAGCATACACAGAAGCCGGGTACTTCCCAGAAGGTTCTATTCATGCCTAAAACCAGCCTTGTTCCCTATAACCACCCAACCCCGACTCCCTATCCCAAAACCCATCAATGGGCAACTTCACACTACGGAGATGGTCGCAAGCCATGCGCCCAGTTCCGTTTCGGTCAGTCAACATCTGCTGTAATACCTTGCTAACATATTCTCGACCCAAGAATCTACTCTTGGACCAAGCCATTTTGTCAACGTTCTCATCAATCTCACTCACGTCCAATCCGAGCATTAACAGGTACCACTTAACCATGCGTGCTATGCAATGATCGGATTCTTCGATCTTTGGTTTATGTGCGTCGATTAGTACACGGTTTAATTCGTCTTTCAAGTTTTCGAGAAGCTGCCGACAGACGCGATGAAACATCAGATAATCGAATTGTAGTGGCAACATTTCCAGTTGTAAGACGCTCCGCAACGATGCAAGGAATCGATCGGGTCGGATATTCGTAAAGGAGGGCTTCTTTGTTTCGTCATCTGAGCTGGATGGTGCGGCTGGTATACCGTCCTCTCTAATACGGAGATTAGGTAGTCCATAATCGGCTATCAACTGCTCTACAACATCATCATGGAGTGCGAAAAAGTCGCCTGTTAACCCGGCGTGGTGCCTTAAGCACCAAAGTACGAACGAGACTGGGGATGTCCCTCGCGGACCAAATATTATCCCTGATGATAATGTCATGGACTTGTCGAGCTGTTCGGGTTTCACAATTTCGGCATATTCTACTGGTCTCCTGCCGATCAAGTTGAAGGTGTTGACATAAAGTCCCGGGGCGTCAGGCTCATTACCGTGAAGAAAAAACGCGCCTTTTCCTTGCAGGGAAAACGCAAGCTCCATGTCAGGCCACAGGCTGGATAGAAGCTTTTCTTTCAGAGCCGCCCTGTAGAGGTGGCCGCAGTAGAGAATGGAACCAGATGCATTCGCAAAGGCAACGCTATATTCAGCGAGGAAGAGGTGAATACCAAACTTCCGAATTCCACAGTACCATGGATGCCTTCTGAGGAAGTAAAATGGCTCATACGATTTTGCCAGTTCCCGATTGGACATTCGATGCACATCGTATTGGATGTTGTCCCTGATTTCGTCCGACACACCGTTTAGTATTTCATCAAACGGGTTTTGCCGCTTAGAGTCCCATAAGTTTGCGTGAAACGCACGATTTCTTCTGATGTTGTTCCTCGTAATTGCAGCTGTCTCTTTCAGTCGCCAGAATCCTGATTCAACTTGATCCTTCAGTATATGATATAGGTCCAGGAACAATGAGGCCGCGAAGGCTAACCATAGTGGTACGTCCTTTTGGTCTGTGTTCTGCATAAGCCGAATTCCCCGTGTAAACTCGTCCTCGGCCTGATCTCCTTCTGTCGCGAGACACATTGTCCAGATCTCTGGCACAAAACTCCATACCAGCCTGCGATCCTGTTCATACTTATCACGGATGGGGAGCTTAAACCAGTCAATGGTAAGATCGTAATCTTCATCGCATGGGGACTTCCCTTCTTTCAGGTTCTCAATGACGGTATATAGAAAGGTCATATTTGTCCGTAAAGAATAGTCATGGACACCGTACATTAGAAAATTGATTTTGTCGTCGGGTTTGACCGTGTAGACTGGTGTGGTGCCTGCGCATTCGCATTGAGTCCGGACGTACAAATCGACCAGTCCTGTCAACCGCAATTCTACAGCTGAGCAGATCCCTTTAAGATCATCTTCCATTGCACGTGCAATGTCAACTGCCGTGTTCGTGGTGATCGCTGCTGGGCAAAGGTCCAAACCACCTTGCTTGTAAGTTTCCCACGATTGGCGGACTTCAGAACGCAATTGGTCAAGATCCGCCAAATGCAGATAGATCGCAATAACTCCTTCCATTAAGCTCTTTGAGTGCTCAAACTTTCCGTCCATTTCGGTAGCAATTATGTCCGAATATCCTGCTACCGTTGTTGGCACAATATCATCGAGCTCGAAGTTCGCGAACATGGAAAGGACTTCGCCTGCATTTTCTGGAAAGTCGGTGAATTTCATATGGTCATTCGGAAGCCGAGGCATGAGTATATTATGAACGAGTTGAAGCGTTTGTAGGACGTAGTGGTGTTGCTGCTCAGCCCAAATGGATGTCAAATTTATTCGTCTGACAATTTCCGGGCATTTGAAGGGGCGACCGCAGGCAAACCATTTGCGGATCGCAATCGCACGCTCCAAAACAGTAGCAAACTTCGAAGGAACCTGGACAAATGGGTTCTTCTCGGCGATGACCTTTGCGAGAGGGACCAGTTCTTTGGAAGTAATCGGATAAACTGGACACCCTAGAGGGGCGGTGGATATATTTCGGGCTGGGCTCTCCTCAGGTTGGCTCTCCTCAGGTTGGCTCTCCTCAGGTTGGCTCTCCTCAGGTTGACCCTCCTCCTGTTCTCCCTCATCCAGCACGTCCCCCTCTTCTTGGATTTCCACCGACTGCTCCTTCCCTTCGCCCTCCGCCTCGCCCTCCATAGTATTCGCCATCTTCTCCTTTCTCTTCCTCCTCTGCCTGGCCTTCTTCGATTTCCCTCCAAATATATATCCGCAATCCATCGCAGTCGTTGCCAGCCACCACGCGATGTAATTGAGGTCATCCTTATATCTTCCGTAACTAGAGCGAAGTCGACTCGGCAACATTGTGTTTGCGGACGAATCAGATATTCTTATGTGTTGTGGATATGGCTGGCACGGGTGAACGAGTGTGGTGTGCTGTCGAGGTAGGGCTGTTGTTGTAATGCTAGTCGCGGAGCTCGTCATGTAAGGGAATAGCAAAAGAATGCATAGGTAGAAGCGAAAGTCACGAAGATGCTAGGGAACTGAATTCTCGATGCTGACCAGAGAAAGCGCCATGTGGTGTGATTGCTTGGAAGAATCTTTAGGTGTAAAAAACGACTACCGATCGGCTATTGGGGGGAACACCTAGGACGTCAAGACATTACTATAAGGAAAGAGCAATCCACACAACGTGAGAACCCCATAATCGAAGATGCAACTCGAAGCTTTTGTGTTCATTATACACAAACCTTAAGAATAACTGCGCTGATATGATGACTTTACACCTACTCCAATAGAATTCAAGAAACAACAGCGAGCGGCCTGGAATGATTAAATGTTCCCATAACCAGTACAGGTCAAGAGTGAACTCCCGCGCAAAAATGTGTATACTATTTCCGCTCCTTATATATTCACAAGTCGTGCGTCGTTAGAAAACGTTCGCCTCTCTCGGTACACTTAAAGCACCAACACCATACCAAAGATAGCACTCGCAGCGATCATACCGACGAAGCGCAGTGGGACTTCAACATGGACACCGGCCGAGTCGCCACCATCCTGACTCTGGCCGTCTGGTGTGCGGGTAGGAGATCCAGCCCCTGGGCTAGCGGTCGCCGTGCTGGTTCCCTGTCCATTTTGAGATCCAGGGCCATCAAGGCCTGCACCAGGACCGGCACCATCCTCCATAAAATCTCTAGCTTTGTCGGGAATCGCAGGGAGGAGGGTGCTGGAAACCTCCCACTCTTCATCCTCTGCAGGGCATTCGGATGGCCCCTCATCGTTCGTCTTAGCACCACCATCGCCGGTTGGATTTGGTGTCCTCGCATACGCGTCCTTTAGGCGCTCAAAGTCATCATTTGGCGTAACATTACCGTCCTGGACTTCGACAAGGCCAAAACCATTCTCTTCGAGGGTGTATTCGTAGGCAAGACCGCCGGAGTAGACGCTTGTCATATTAGGGTGATACAAAGATTCAATTTCATTCCAGTCACGACGGTTGGTAATGCAACCAAATTCGGACAGGAACAGAGGCACGGAGTAATCCGAGTATTGTTCGACTTTCTTATCCCATCCCGAGATTTCAAAATTAGAAGGATCGCACCAGGAGTAGTCATTGAACGCAAAGAAGTCGGCACGCTCGTCATCAGTACCGCAGTTGAAGAAGAGTGCCTGATACTCTATGTTTTCAGCAACGTCTGCAGCAGAATATCCAACCGGAATCTTGCGCGATTTCCGGTTAGAGATATATTGCTTCATGTCGCGAGTGACGGCCTTGATATAAGTAGCCGCGTTGGTGTTATTCCTCGCATTGATCACCTCGTTTCCGGAGAAGAAAAGGAGGAGGTTGTTATAATCTGCAAACGCATCAACGGTTGCGAAGACGTTTTGGAGGTATTCGTCATTGTACGACTGATGGAGTGTCGAGGCATTTTCGCGGTTCAGGGAATAGTCAGGGGTATTGGCGTCGAGAGCGAGGTAGATACCTGCCTCGTCTAGTAGCGCCATCGCCTCATCATGATTCTGAGAGTTATCGATTGTGTAGATACGAATGGTATTGATGCCGAGCTCTTTGAAGTTTTCAACGTCGCGTCTCAAGCTGTCCATGTCTAGGAGAGGGTCTTGCGCATCAGCAGCACCACCTAGGAAGATTAGTCGAGGACTTTAATCATTGTCAATGCTAACGTACCAGGCTGGTAAGCAACACCTCGGATATAAAATCGGTCGCTATCCGAAGTCCAGAATGCATTGCCTCTTACTTCGACAGGAGGTAGGTTGCCCTTACTCTGTCGTTGGACAACACCCGCCAGGGCCGGGGCTATTGAAGCCCCGAGCACAGAGAGCGCGAGAATGGGTTTCATGCTAGCAGTGAGAGTAAGAAGAAAAGTATTAGTAGTGAAGGATAAAAAAATGTCTTATACAACGAGTGACTGATAAAGAGAGTCAAGGAACTCTAACAAAAGGCATTGAAAGGCGGAAACAGGACAGGAGCCTGCAGATATTTGAGAAAGGAGCTCGGAAGTCTTGGAACCTACATTTCCCGGATGTGGGACGGGCAAGAAATGCCAATCCGCTCGCTGCGTCTAGGGTTCTCAGATTGCCAAGAGGACGTGCTTTAGCCATGCGGAGCGGACGTGAGAGCCAAGCCGCCCAGGAGCGCATCGGGGAATTCGAGAGGCACTCTGATCCTCCGCCTAGCCTTGGAAAGGGGCAACACCCCTCCCATTGGACACTTCGAATCGACAATGAAAGACGCGATTGCGCGTTCATCATCTTCCCGCCGACACAGCCTCGTTTTGTGGAGTCTTGGGCTGGCATTTAACAATTTCCATGATCCTCGTGCCAACATCATCTTGCCTAGGCGGCTCGCTGGACCTGGAACCTGAAACGCGACAGAAATCGATGCCTCAGGAGGATTTGAAACCCATCTCCAGCCTCCAGAATTCGGAAGGGTTGGCAATGGAGCAGACGCCACACCCGAAACATGGCTCACTGACGCGACGAACAGCATCCATCTATTACGAAAGTCTGACGCTTTTTCTTATTAGCAGTATGGAAATGCACCATCGTCCTTTTCGGATATGCAGAGGCTTGGATAGTCGATTCTTGGAAGCCGCCATCTTATCGCTCGCTACTTGGACGGGACTGCCAGGGGCCGGGTGCATCTTGGAAGCCGGCGCTGTCTTGGACAATTGTGAGACTAGCGAGCGTCTCCTGAGTTTGCCACCTCGTTCTTGCCCCGAACATGAGCGAATAATTGATGGCCAAATCTACTCTTCTGCAATGTCACTCAGATACGGAGGGCGGGGAGCCTTGTTGCGGGTAGCGAGCACGTTGCGCTGCCGGAACCTTGAAATTTTAGGAGTCTTATGACACTTTTCCAAAACGCGTTAATGTCCGTTCTTTCCTGTTTCGTCCAAGAGTTGAATTGTTGCGATCTGAACACCATGAGGAGCAGTTTCAAAACATAAGCGGTACCTCATCCCAAGACCCAAATGCAAAAGAAGCTCTTTTGCGATATAGGAGTCGCAGTGTTGTCTTACGGTACGCTTGATTGGTGTCGAACAAAGACACCACAGGAGTCCACATTCTACCGCCATCGAAGATTGCGGTCCTTCAAGCTTCCTTGAAGGCACCAATCATTACTTGACCCGAGAACTTGTTTCTTTATCTATATTTCTGAAAATTTAGTTAACATTAAACATTCCTGCATTAATATCGGTACTCATATCTAATATCGCTTACAGCGGATTCGGCATGGTGAATCAGTTAACGAATATCCTATAACAATCGACCCAATCGTCGTTATAATCAATAAGTGAAATTCATACGTCATGAGCACGAGCTACTACAACAACTCAAAGCCTTGCTTGCTCCCTCTCCGGTACCCCCCTCCAGGCCTCCTCAAAGCCACAACTCCTCACCCAGTGCGGCTCCCCGGCCTCCACACTATCAATCGCCATATTCCCCAAAATTCTCCACATATCTCCTTCAACCACAAACCCTTTCCGCCCTTCAAACATTTCGCAAATCTTTTGTCCATTCGCTAGCGCCCTAACAAGTTTGCTCGCATGCCCATCATCCGGGAACGATTTCACTCGTGCAAAAACATCTTGCCATTCAGAATTCTTTTTCGACTTGTAGTCTCGGATTTCACTAATGAGGAGTTTGGGCGAGCGCCGAGATGCGTACATGACAAGATCGTTTCTGACTTTCCATTCTAGGAGGCGGATTTTATTGGGTGTTGAGAGCCAGGGCTGGGACAGGAAAACTGGGAAGAAGATACTGCAGTTTACGCAGTGCATGTAGTAGAAGTCAATTTTGACCTGGTGGGGGGGATGTTGGGCAGCGGCTGTGTAGTACACTATACTTCATTAGCTCGATCTTATCTACGACATGAGGGATGTGGGACGAAGTTACCTATGGCATTAATCATCTCCGCCGTCTTCTCTTCTAACTCCTTCTCATCGGCGACTATATATTGGCTCGCATACTTTATCATGTCGTCCGGCACTCTCTTTAGAAGACCATCTCTGATCTTATTCCCATCGCCCCATTGCGGCGCCTCGCTCAACTTTTTATCTGCACGTATCTCATCTAATATCTCAACCACGGATTTCGTACTAGGCGTCCGATTGGGGTTCTTCTCCTTTACCATCTTCTCACACCCAAGAAACAAAGGCATCATCCAAGCATCATGAACCGCAGCTTGCGCCAACGCTTCCGCGATAATGGCGGGTTGTTCAAACTCAACCCCGAAACCAAGATGAATGATTGGATGCAGGAAGCCTGCGAACATCCGGCAAAGCATATCGTCCGCCCGCTCGTCCCCCTTGAACACGTATTCATTCAGCACGTTCTGCCACCCTTTCTTAGCGATTTCTTCTTGGTAGAAGGCTAGGAACTCGTGGTAGTACTCCCCGTTCCCAAGATATGTCTTGTATCTATCTAGTTCATGCATGTCTTTGACTACAGATTGTTCGAGGGGTTCCATCCGTCGCTGGTAGGATAAATTTTCTTTGTAGCCTTTCTTTAACTCGGTAGGGGATGCATTGAGGGCGAATAAGGTCAGTAGATGATGGACGATATGGTTCTAGCAAGAAGCTTGTTAGCTACAACAGGCTCGGAGGTACATAGTTACAGATACGTACGTGGAATCCAGATTGATTGAAGAAGATGTGGTGCTTCTCATGGTTTTCCTGCAATAGCTGGCTTGTCGTGTCTGCCGTCTCAGAGCTGATGCCAGGTAGATAGAATTGCGGTTGCTGCGACGGCGAAAGATGAACCTTTGATGATGAGGCCATAGTGCGGCGAGGAAGTATAGAAGGGGTAGCCCTCAATTGCTTGATCGGGCTTGATCCCAAAGGTCTGTAGGACGGAATAGAACTAGCATTGGCAGCTTGCTTTACGCAGAACTGTCTAGAAAACATTGACGGCTACGATACCCTGCTAGAATATCAGGGTTGCAAACCATAGGGCGTAATATACTCAATTCAACTCGGCACGGACATGGTCTTGGTGGTCCGGACGACATCTTCTGACACAATGACGTCTGCGGGGAAGCTGTCAAGTAGCCCGGAGCTTCGGCCAGTAGAACAGCGAGGCATTAGTCAGGCGCACCGCAGTAGCAAGCTACGGTTAGCTGAGGATATTCGACAAAACGAGCTTGTTGGTATCATGTGCGGCATTCTTTGGCAAATAGATAGGGAGGTGATGTTGACCGGAGCTTGTGCTAGTAGAGGTGAGGAGTAGCAGATCAGCCACCTGGACAGAATGGGCAAGACCTAGAATGCTAGATGACAAAGTTCCAATGGACATCTGGCGATTCTATTGGTAGATTCTAGGCCATGTACAACCTTCGTACGAAAAATGTATTCCAAGGCTTCATTTGTGCAAAAGAGCCCTTTATGGAACTTAATTATTTATGAACCTTGGATATGCTCTAGAGAGGAAAGTCCTCGCGAAGAAATCTTCCGGTCCGAAGACAACATCACATACAAAATAAAATCGTATAAGAAATCATGATCACCAAATCCTCGTATGAAGATATATTAATTTCCGTGCCTAGAAAGGCATGAGGCCCACTGCTCTGCAAAATAATAGAACGCCATGGCTCGCAAACACTGATGCTCCTCCGCCATGCAAACCCGGTAACAAAAACCATAAAGCCAATTACGCAATTTTGCCCCTTCAGCTTTCACTAAGACCATTATAAAGACAATATAAAGAACTATTAGTATTTCTTCGCTTCCATGCCATCCGGAGGCTCAGGGACAACCGTTCGGCTACCCACATTGCTCCAGTCAGTGCTAAGAACGGTCCCGCCGCTCTCTTGATAGCTCTTCATCATCGCACGCTGCTGATCGGCTGAGGCACCCTTGTACAGTTGCTTGAAGAACCGGCTCGTATCGTCACCATCATAGTCATCTAGGTCGTCATCAGCCACCACAGTGTCCCAGTTCTTGGCACCTTTCTTGGAAGATGTTGGGTAAGAAGGCGGCTGCTCGTTGGACTTCGATGCGAGCACATGAGCGGGAATGGTCGGCTTATCCTCCGACGGCGCAGACGTGTTGCGGTTGCCCTCAAGACTCTTCCACTTGATGCCCGGCTCTGCCTTCTTCAATGTAAATTCAACTTTTGATGCTTTGACCTGATATGATGATCTCGACGGATCGACTTTCGCAAAGAGAGGG
This sequence comes from Lojkania enalia, assembly GCA_010094045.1. Lineage (NCBI taxonomy): Eukaryota > Fungi > Ascomycota > Dothideomycetes > Pleosporales > Lojkania > Lojkania enalia. The sequence goes on from ML986593.1 coordinate 521,329, forward strand.
TCGAGCGAGTAGTCGAAGTGAGAGGAGCCTTCTATAGGAAATGAAATCGAGAGCTGTTCTTGGTTGGCTTGGGATTTGAATCACCTAGGACGTGCGCCATTTATACGTACCGAGTCTGCATCAATATCCACCGCGGCCTTATCTTTAGGAACACCCCTCGCTAACAGCGTGAAGTAAACATTCTCGTTATTCTGGTACCAGTCATGCTTGATCTTGCTCGCAGGAGTGGGAGCGATAGGTGCAGGTGCTGTAGGCTGGGATTCCGCGGAGGGTGCCGTTTTGGTGTCCTCCTCCTTTTGACTCGGCAGCTCAACGTCAGGCACTTCCTTGACAGTAACTTTGCCTCGCTCGTCGCCCTCCTCCAAGCTCTGTAGTTTATTGGTGACTTTGGTGTTCCAAATCGCAAGCGTTTTCTCCTTCTCATCCAGACGCTTCACAATGTTTAACACGAATTCGGCGTCTGCATACCGCTCGAGGAAGAATAAGGCAATACCACGCCGCAATTGCGACTCCTTGATCAATTCTCGCTTTGCACGCTTGTGGGCTAGGAATACCGCGAACTCGGCATCGGCGAGGGCTTCGGAGTATTTAGAGGACCGTTGGTATGCGGTGGAACGTTTGATGTAGTAATCAACCGCATTTGGGTGCGTGCTCAGCGCCGTGGTGTACTGTTTTATGGCTTCGTCATAGTTGCCGTCCTTGAGAGCAGCTGCGCCGCGAGCTGCTTGATTCATGGCGGGGGTAGCTGCGGGGTTGGAATAATATTAGTGGCGCGATGTACACCGAGGTTAGCTGGCTTGTGCAGACAATGCGATTGAGGTAGAGGTTGGGAGAAGGCGCAGCAGCTATATATGAGCCTGAATGCGTAGGCTGCCGTGCTGCGCTGTGGACGTGGAACGTGATGGAAAGTGACTGGATGGGGTTCTTGCCTGAGCCACGCCGAAATCTGGGGCTGGGGTCTGCAAGTCACGCTAGCCTATTATTGCTGGAAATGGTCCGTGGGTGAATGTGAACACCAACAAGTGATTCATCAGTACAAACATGGTATCAATTGCCCGCTAGCAAAGGTCACCGCTTCACATGCCATTTCCTAGGTACCATTCATCCTACATCCTCAATTACACAGTCTGCATCATCAGATTTGACCCCTCACTGCCCACTCATAACCTGCCAGTTATCCACAAACGAGTCCGCCTCAACACTCTCCCAGATCTTCTGGATCCTCTTCGCTGCCTCCTCACTCACGGGCCCTTTCTTCAATGCCTGCGCCGTCTGCTCGACCTGCTTCAAACTGCTCGCCCCGAAGATCACCGCATCGCCCAACTCCTCCTTCAAAAGGGAGTTGTACCCCACCCAACGGTACGCCAACTCCGCCTTCGAAACACCCTCCTTTTCGGCAATGTCATTCCACTCTGTGAGTGCCTCCAAGAAGCTGGGCTTGTTGTAGAGCCTTCTATAGAGGCCGCCGATGGCCTGCTCGCTAAAACGGCTAACGCCTTCTTCAATTTGTTGCTTGGTCTTGGTAAGGAAGCCACCGGCAATGGGCGAGTATGCGTAGAACGAAATCCCTAGTTTGCGGAGGGTGGGGAAGAGCAATGTCTCGGTCTTCCTTGCGACCGGGTTGTAGTTTCCTTGATAGACGGTGGGCAGGACGTATCCCTTGCTCTTAGCTGCGTCGTACACCTGCTGGACTTCTTCCGCCGTGAAATTAGATAGTCCGAATCTCTTGAAGAGGCCTTTCTTGTAGACCTCGTTGATTCCCTCGATAGTCTCTTCGATTGGGGTGCTCTTGTCTGGAGCGTGAAGGTACAGGATATCGACTTGCTTGATTTGGAGTCGCTTTAACGAGTCTTCCGCATCCTCGATGCATTTGTCTTTACCAGCAGCGCCAGGAGTGAAGCCTCCGACGAGTTTGGTGTCGATGACGAAGTCCCCGTGACCGGGAGTGCTGCCAATTAATTCCTCCGAGCCGGCGTATAGACGGGCAGTGTCAATGGTAGTAACGCCTTCTTTCTTCAGAGTCTCAAGAAGTTCCTGGATGGCTTTGGCATTATTGAAACCGGAATTAGGGCTGATAGCTGCTCCCCCAAATACAGCCTTGATTGCCATAATGTATTCTATTTGCTGGATAGGCTTGGTCCGATTTTGTGATCCAAAGTGGGCATATAGAGGAAGGCAGTGATGGTAGTGATGTTTGACTAAGTACAAAAGTCGCAACAGGGAGCTATTTATTAGGAAGGCTAAATGAGGGGAGTGTCAATTGTGCAAGAGCCTAACAAATAACCGAATCTAATAGTGCACAAAATCCGTCGGAGATAACCTTACCGTAAGGCAACTATCCTGTGATATCTCCAAGCCCCACATTCTCGGTCCACACCTCCACCCACCAGGGCGAGCCTGCATCTACAACGCTTGTTATGTGATAAACGAAACAAAGTCTGTCCAATATGATAGATTATACCCCGACTCCAACCAATATGCAAACTCTCAAAAATGGTATAGGCGATGTTTGTCTTATCAGAGGCATTGCATCTTCCGCTAACATCCGTGGACCTAGCTTGACCTCGTATACCACCTATGCAGCAGAAGGCACAGCATGGAACAAGTTGTCTTGAATCTGGCCAATCATGTTAAATTTCCCAAATAATTGCACTTTTAAACCTTTCCCGTAAACTCCGAGAGATTTGACTTCGTATTGTTACGACCCTGGATCCTTCATCTAACGAGCATTTGTCTATTATGTAAAAACGCCGGCGTATGGGACGATTCATACTCCGATTAAAACCTTGTTTGAGAATTAGGCTGACTACTTCACCAGCCTTGTTTTTAATAGAGAACACATGCACGCTGCTTGTTAGGCGGCATGACCAGATGGTAGATCTTGTTCGGTCTCGGGTATTACTGTTGGCTGAATGCCTGTAAGAATGACTCAGGGGCCGGGGAGAGCCTTTTCTATCAATTAATAACAATAACAATAAAAGTACATCTAGCTATTCCTACATCCCAGACTTGCGATCGCCAGCAGACTCCAAAACGAAATACGATAAAATTCGCTCTCTAAGTGACGCGGGGCTCTATAGCCATAACGAGAAACAAGCGTGGCCTAGTGCTCAGTATACTCCAACATAGGAAAGTTTGAGGTCAAGATTATAGATTTGTGCTATGCCCTTTCTCATAGGGATAAACAGATAATGTAAGGAGAACTATAATGCTGCAATCTTTGGTAGTGGCTTATTCTTCAACTCGTCGAGCGTTGTTCTTCTCGCTTCAGCCTTGATCCTTGGTCCATTCTCGCCTTGCTTTGGGATGCTGGGGTTTCGGGACATTCTACTAAGTGTGCTCGCTCTGAAAACGTTTGTTGCCCCGGCCAGAATATCTGAATGGCGTAGGGGGCTGACGGAGCGCGACTTGCGGAATGGGAGAGCATTTGCGAAGTTTGATCCCAAATCCCTTAGATCAAGTTCTCGTTCGAACTCATTCTTGAGGTTTACCTCGTTATTATCCGGGCTACTGTCAGGACTAAACCTGCTGAGCAGCTCGGCGGATGACGCTCTAGGGATGATGATGGGCAAACATTCAGAAGGGTCTGTTTGGCCCCGCAGCTTTGGCTTCCACCCTTTGGCTTTCCGTGCAGGGTTTTGGCCCCCTGTCGATGCATCTGGTGCACTAGCACGGCGAATGTGGCTAGCTGTCCGATGTTGAGGGCCCTCAGTGCCTGGGATCGTGGTGCCGTTGAGTATTGCATATGCTATAGCATTGGCTGCCGGTCTAACATTATTGTTCGCGATCGCAGAAGCTGGGCTTGTTTGTCCCTCTTCACCAGGACCAGTTGAGCCGCTCCTGGAACTCCAACCAATGCTGCCAACAGGGGTTGCGGTGCTCAAGCGGGACGGCCGTGTAAGTGAGACTGATGATCGAGAATAACGACTTCTATTATATGAGAAATTGGGACCTTGATTCGTGTGTGGAAGATGCGGGTGGGAGCGTGACGCGGCGGAACCTAAGGGGGAAGGGAGAGGTGGGTGAACAGCACGCCATGCAGATGCTGAATACTGCGCTGAAGCAGATAAGGGCACAAAGCCAGACGGTGTGATAAGCGCAGGCATTCGTGGAGGGAGTGGTAGATGCTGATAAGACGTGGAAGGTTGAAAAACATTCACCGGTAAATCTACAGATGTTGAACGAGGTGCAATAAAAGCGGCCGGTAGCGGAGGAGGCTGAGCATGGGATGTGAATATGCCTAGACCGATTGATCGGACGGGAGAGGGAGCAATAATAGTTGATGTGGGCGGGGACTGGTTCAAATCAAGAGTTTCCACGTCTGCGTTAGAATGATTCGAAGGGCTGCTCCTGTGCGTTGAGGCGGAAACTCGGCCTTGATACTTTTCAGAGGTAAAAGAAGAGCTACGAGAGGGAGACGGTCGACGAGATACTACAGGTGTTGGCCGGCGGTTCCCTGGCTTTTGATAACCATGCTTGAGTAAGTGGGCCTCAAAAGGGCGTCGGACAACGGCAAGCATCCCGAATAACGTGCAAGATGCTAAGCTGCAATCCGGATTAGCTAGGCTTCAAATCATTCTAGTCAACGGGTTTAGTCTCCATACAGTGCTAGCATAGACATAGCGATGCCCAAGCGTCCTACTACACAGGTTGCTCCGGCCTCCCATCCTTGAAGGCCTACCCTAGGAGGCAAACACACCGGCCGACGAGCGACAATGATCATATTCCAGCCAGAAGTCAAGAGCCAAAGGATACATAAGGTCACAGCGAAGCGAATTGCGAAATAAGAGGTCTTCTTAAGGATGGAAGGATGCCGTCGTTGATGTTTCCATATTCTTTGCTTTAGAGAAAAGATGGTATGTAGGAAGATGTATGCTATCGAAACAAGAGACTATGTGAAGTCAGTAAAGTATTATAATCATAAGGGAAGCTCCATACTGAAGTGAGTGTTAACGCTTCCGATGGTATGTTCGTTGCATCGGAAGGGTCTGACGCAATTAAGTAAAGAGACGTAATGAGCGTGAAGAGAGAAGTCCAAAGTAGAGCATTGAGACAACAGGTGATTGCAATTAGGGTCAACTGGCGTCGGGGAAGCTTTGCAGAGATCTTGATGGTGGCAACGGATCTCGCTAGCTGACTAGCTTCCCCATTGCTGGCCTCGGATGCTGCCATCAATTGAGACAACCTCCAGTAGCCTGGACGGCAATCAGGTAGACTATTGAGAAGGCAAGGGAAGGAAAGAGTAACGGCGCAGCTAGAGAACAGAAAATGAAGCGAAGGACGGGCTCATCGCGAAGATGAGAGGACAGCTTGAGGGCACCAGAAAGCAGGAGGAATTCGATGGGAGCTGCGGACACAGATCGCTTCCGAAGATGGGTGGAGTTAAGATGGAACAAAGCTGGGAATTGAGCCTGAACGCGGCTTCTGACCAGCGGCGTCTCAGGAACAGCGGTACCGACTCTGGAGCACTCTTACGGAATAGATGCATTCCAAAGCCACGGACAAAGAAAATTAGAGAAGTAAGGAATGTTGCGCAAGCAGAAGACATGAGGAATGTGGTTGGACTTGTGTAGGCAGGGGCATGGTTTGCTGCGGCTCTGGAGGAAACATTTTGACAACGTGAGCGGAGATACCTTTAAACATGATGCAGACGCGGCTGAAAAAATTTTTTGGCATCTATATGAGTCCATTAGATCGCATTAAGGCGATGCAATTTTTCTGCGACGGTAGAATTTGAGTACTCTATACTGCGATCACTGTAAATTCGCGACGCTTGCTAATAGGCGCCAGGGATGTACCTGGATTGCCGCATAGATTCGGATTCCTTGAGACCAACAATCCCGGCAATGTTAGCACGTCCTCGGCACTCGAACCATACTCTTACTCCCCGCAGCTACCTGGACGCATCAACTCTAACTCCCGCGTTATTATCCGACGCGCGTACACAAGTGAATGAGTTTCGTCCACTTTCATCCGGCTGGACTTGAGAAATATTGGTCTCTAGTGATATCATCGCGGACCTGCAAGGATTGTAAAAGTTGCTCTAGTTGGCGAGTTTAAGACCTTGTACTCTCGTCCACAATACGCGTTTGAATAAACGCCTTCTGGGAGGTTCCCACTTCCGACCTCGATTTCGAGTCGGGCTTTCGGGCACAGCAATGCACGCCACAGGATATTTTCTTTTAGAGGATGAGGAGCAAGACGAGGAGAAGTATGAGAACAAATATGAGAACAGCGATACAGCAGCTCGACCATCGATCTGTCGATAAACACGATTAGTATAGGTTCAAATTGATTGCATTGGTGACTTACCTTCGTTCTGCCGTATTACATGCCCCATCCTCTTCAAACCGGTCTGGAGCTTTCCGCCGACTCTATCGGCCACTTTATCCACGTCATCGAGCAGTTCCCCCTGTTCTTCGAGCTCGCGGCCCATATCGTCAGCTTGCTGTCGGAGGTTTCCCACCGTACGGAAGACGCCATCAAGCGCCTCGTCCTGTTCGTGCATCAATTCCTGCTGTCGTTCTTGCTCGAATGCAGCATATTCGTCCTCTTCGAAGGAGTCCGGATCGGGAAGTACGTCTCCATTCATTGCGCCCTTGCCTTTGCCCTGGGCATCATGAACGGTCCGGAGAAGTTCATCCCGCATGTTCTGAACCTCGTCTCCCACATCTTTAACTAAACGTCTACGGCGCTCAACCTCATCTATCTCGAGTCCGAATCTATAAGGGTCATGCTCGACAGCCTTCACGCTTTCTATCAGGTCTTCAAGATCTTGGCTAAGCTCCTGAAGAGTCTGTTCGAGCTCACTACGGGCTTCACGAAGCTCAGGGGAATGTGCGGAAGATGCGGAAGATCGTATACGAAGGTAGGAAGCGAACAGGGGCCGTGTGGTGTTCAACGCAGACAGCACATCTCTGTGACATTTGTCAGTGCTACTACCTCAAGCTTGAAATGAGGCTTCCTACGCTTGAACCTGCAAGAACGGATCCTCGTCATTCATTTTGGGCGTGATGGTGCAGACGAGCTTTGTAAGTAAGAATACCAGGGTTGTCGGCGGTTAGATACGATGCAAAACCCAAAATATGGTCGCCTCCAAGGCTTCGGCGATGATGGAGTTATCCCCAACTTACGCCGAGGAATAACCGGGGCGTGTGCAATTGGCGCACGAGCCAACAAGGTCGAGCAAAAATGTTAGTCCAGTCACTTCGACCATCTTACTCGATGCGTGATAAAACCATGACATTTGATTCAAGAGGTCAGTCATCTGCCTGCTTGGATCAAGAAACAATGGGTCCGAAACACCTACTCCCAATAACAGCTGAATTTGACACCGTAGACAAATATGTCGATTCGCTCCTTCGATTTACTACTTCTTCGTGGCTACTACAAACTCTATGCGGAGGAATCCATATTCTGGATTTCTACACGCGATCACCGGATCTATATTCTACCATTCTTCCCGAAACATGGAGGCAATGGTTTAAGGATCGAGATATCATGGATATTCTAGATTTACTAATGAGAGAAGATTTGACAAAATTCGACCCAAGAGACGGGGGGGAAGGCAATGGGGTTCGCCAGTGGCGTGGTGCTCCGGCTCCACCTGAGGATCTTTTGCAGTATTTAAGGGATGTACAAAAGCACCTCTTGGCGCGAGAATTTCCTCGACCCAACTCAGAAGTGTCACCGAAGAAAAGCAGCATAGCACGTCACATAGCGGTTGGCATGAAAGTTAAGAAAGTACACGAAGTTGACAACTTCGCTCGCTACGTCGACAAGTTGGCTGCAGAAATTGCAGCGAGAAAGAAGGAGATCACTCACCTTGTGGATTTCGGCTCAGGCCAGAATTATTTAGGACGAGCACTCGTGGCTCCTCCTTATTCAAAGCACTTGATCGCTGTTGAGAGCAAGCAGCATAACATCGAGGGTGCCAAAAACATGGACGTTCTAGCCAGACTAGCACCAAGGCCTCTCGTAATGAGGAATAAAAAGGAATATCGCGCATCGATTGGGAAGCAAAAGAAGGGTATAAAGTGCGATTCCAATGGATGTAAACCTCTTCCTCCTCTCGTTACTTCCACTACAAACACAGATACATCTAAAAAGGCCTTAGATCTGACCACAAAAAGCAACAAATCAGAGGATAACGGCACGGTCACCACTAATTTACAAATCTACACCGAAGGCCACGGCAGCATACAGTACGTGAAACACATAATTAAAGACGGCGATCTATCTCCCGTCATCTCGCAGATCCTCGACAGCTCCGCGGTCCAAGAAGACAAAGTAGCCCCAACATCCATCGTTTTCGAAAAACCCACTGATCTCGCTGCCGTTCCAAAATCATCTAAACCAAACCTCATGGTCATATCCCTCCATTCCTGTGGTAATCTCGTTCACCACGGTCTGCGGTCCCTCCTCCTAAACCCCTCCGTCTCCGCAGTAGCTATGGTAGGATGTTGCTACAACCTCGTCACTGAACGCCTTGGCCCCCCAACATACAAACTTCCTACGCTTAGACCGAATCATCCGCGCCTGGAGAAAACATCCAGTGCCTTTGATCCACACGGCTTTCCAATGTCAGAAAAATTGGCAAACTACCCCCTCCCACACACACCACTCCCCACTCAGAGCACTGCTACACACTCATGGGAACAGCCAAAAGGCATAAGATTAAATGTAACCGCCCGTATGATGGCCGTCCAAGCCCCCCACAACTGGGGCCGCGAAGACTCGGAACTGTTCTTCACCCGGCACTTCTACCGCGCGCTCTTGCAACGCATATTTCTCGACCGGGGCGTCGTTTCTGCGCCTGTGGACGTAGACGGAATTGTTGGCGGGGTATCGGCGTCTGGACATACGAGTAAAGTGAATTGGACGCCACCCGGTGGCCGTGGCCCAGGTCTGAGTTCAAACGGGGACTCGACACCACTTACTATCGGCACTCTACGAAAATTCGCATACAATGATTTCGTATCATATGTCCGTGCTGCGGTCAGAAAACTGACGTCGCCGAATACGTTCTGCGAGGTGGATCCGGGATTCATCAAGGAGAAGATGGGCGGTTTGTCGGATGAGGAGATTCAAGAGTATGAAGTGAAGTATGCGGAGAAGAAGAAGGAGTTGAGTGTCATGTGGAGTTTGATGGCATTTAGTGCTGGAGTAGTGGAGGCGGTTATTGTTACGGATCGGTGGCTTTGGTTGAAGGAGCAGAATGAGGTTGAAAATGCATGGGTTGAGCCTGTATTTGAATATGAGCTGAGCCCGAGGAATCTTGTGGTAGTGGGAATCAAGAAATGATTGGTAGAACGAGGGTGGTAGGATTTACACGGAGTTTTGAGAGCATCGGGCTTAGTTACAAATGATACTAGACCTTATCTCTTATAGTCGCGCAGAGGTTCTAAGACGTCCATAAATGCACTCAGTTGAGTCCAAATCTCAACCACAGCCCTATCTACCCACGAATACACTTCGGATCTGCTTCCTTAGGCGCAGATCGTATTGAAGGGCTTCTACAGCGTGAAAAGCAAGTAAGTTATCTCTATAAAATTTCCTAATTACATGCGCTCAATCAACAATTCACTTCATTCGCGGAAGGGGTTTCCCAAAAGCCTCACATGGTATTAATGACGGGACCAACAAATAATGCAATCTTACCATCACATACCTACACTAGAATGCGACGAATATTTCTCATGCAACTTGACCTCGCGTGGCTGATCCGCTATAAGTACAAAAGGGCTCTGCGGTGGCTGCGGTCCCGCAATGTGGTATTGTGGTTGAAAATTGTCAATTTACTATAGCTCTAACTAAAGTCAGCCTTAGGGAACCGCCCATAGCTCCAGATATCCAGCTACTCCTTTATGAAATTTGATATTGACATTCATTATTATATCAATATTGTTGATTCCCAAAATGGTTCTCCAGCATATGACCTCTCCATCTAGCACATCCCCATCAAGCTTCCCATTGCCCGCTCCATATTCCCCGTCTGTTCCTCAATCGTAATTCCACCATCCTCCTCTAGCAACTCATCGATCTTCTTCTTATCCTTAATCCGCCAAAAAGCTTGCGCACCATCTACGAATCGCTTCGAAATGTCCTCCAACTCCTCAGCCGGACATGCTGCAAAGCAAAGCCTAAAGCAATTAAACGAGTCCTCAATGCGAATCTGCTCACTCGGCGAGAAAATAGAGCCTGGCGAAACAAGACAGAGATACGGCTTCTGCGTCCAGAATACCCACAACGCCTGCGAGAGCCTCGGAGCCGGGACCTGTTTTTTGAGCGGGTGCGATGAGAAGTCGAAGCGTACCCAGATGAACATACCGCCTAGTGGCCTGACGAAATCGTACATTTTCGTCTTCTCGACGACTGACCACTCATCCTCCCCATCTGTGACCTTGGATAGGGAGTTCCGGCGTCCGGCTTTAACGAGTTCTTTTCCGGCATCTAAGATGTCGCACATGGAGTTCATACGACGTTCGTAATTTCCGCGCAGACCCTCCAGCCAACGTACCCATCCATCAACCTTCCAGCCACTTCCATCTGCTGCACCGCCGCGGCCAGGATCGGTGGAGCTTTGCGGGCCCATGAGAAGCTCGGCGACCATGGATTGTACGAAGCCAGACGGTTGTTGAGTACTTGATTCTGTGATTCTCAGGAGGCGTTCAACCAGTGCAGGCTGCGCGGTAATCCATCCTAGCCTACATCCTGGCGCCGCGGTTTTAGAGAAGGTATCGAGACGAACGACACGGCCTTGGAAGTCAATGGAAAGGTAGCTTGGAATGAGGGAGTCGAGAAACTCAAACCCGGAGGATTTAGCGGGTTTCGGAGCTAGTGCATTAGAAGACGCGGACGGGAATTGGAGGTACCAGTATGGGTCGTCTTCAACGATGACAATGTCGTATTTCACAGCGAGGGCATAAATCTCCTTTCGGCGAGCAACGCTTAGGGTACCGCTGGTGGGGTTCTGACCGATTGTGACGGTATACATGAGATGGGGACGGCGGCCACGAGAGAAGTCCCAGTTCTCCAGAACATCTTCCAATCCTCCGGGTCCCTTAGCTGTCATACCTTCGTCATCAATCTCAACCGGGACGATGTTCAATCCGCGGGGTTGCGCAGTCTGCACCGCATTCATGTAGCAGTATTTCTCCACCAGCAATCCAGGCCGCTCGTCCACAGGGTCATGGCCGGCAGACCATTCATTACTGAGTGCCTGGATCGTCTTTGAAAACCCATCCGTATTTCCACACGTCAAGATAATCTCCGGTCCATCTTTATAGGGAATAACCGGATGCAGATTGTTCCTCGTAAACTGTCTTAAGAAATAGTACAACGACGGATATCCCTGCGCCTGGCCATACTGCAGCGCAGACTTCAAGTCAATTAACCGCGATGGATCCTTGACCCCGGCATCGTGTGGTACGACTAGCCTGGATGCGTCCGGTTCGTCTTTGTGTTTGCATGTTGTAGCTCCTGAGTCGGTGGTAGGAGGGTCGACGGGTTTATTCGGCGTAGGCTTCCATCGATTCGGCAATGCGACTTTCGCTTCGAGCGTGTCGTAGGGAAAGTACTTGTCGTTTGGTAGGCCTGGCTGGCGGTTAGTATGACAAGAATAGTACGGGATCTGGTTGTTCGACTAAGAAATGATTAAATGGAATGAGTAGAGCGAGGAGGGAAGTGCGGAAAAGCCCATACCGCCTGCTAGCTGAGCAATTCCCGGAATGGAAAAATATTTGTAGAATTTCTTGACGCTGGAAGCTGTTCGCGCGGCGGTGCTCCAGGAGAGGTGGTGGGAGAGGTCGACTGGCTCCGGGAAGCCGGATGGATCGCTGGTATATGCCATCTTAAACACGAATCGATGTCGGATCTTGGCGCAGGTTAAGCTTGTTCGAAAGCCTGATGTGTTATGGCAACATGTAGAGAGTGGACTGCGATTGAATTGGAGAAGATAACAGGCTCGTCCGCGTGTAGTCCGCGGGGCCGGGAGCTTTGAAATCCACCAGGGACGCTGATAAGAGCCGATAAAGGTCTATGACGGCGCAGGGCGCGCGCTTGTACCGGAAAGTAGCCGGATACGGATTACGGAGTACCTAGTTATCTACACGGAATAGAGCTACTATGAGCCTATAGAAGGCTATAGGCGAGCCCCCGAAAGCCACGCATTCCGGTTCCCGATTTCCCACCCACGGCCTCTGTACTGCTGGTAGTGCTAAGAATATGCCTAGGTTCAGTTCACATCTTGGGTAGTTGGCTGGCAGGCAAGGACTATTCAGCCTAGTGGCGCATATTTCTAAAAGAAAGTCCCTACACCGTATTTCGGGCTCGCCTCGGCCAATGGACGATAAACCCCCATAATTTGTGGTGTCTTTTGTTCTATACTAATACGTCGTTTCGTAGGGCTGTGTTAGCGCCCTGTGAAGTCCGAGCGGGCATTCTCAAATGGGGGCTGGCAGCTGCAGGTCCACGAAACACCTTGGGCCCCAAATCCTCAACATTACTCTCGTCATTCTCCCTCTCTATTCACCCTCTCCACATCACATATCCTCCCTTTACATCATACCCCTCTTTCTAAGCGCAAACACTTGTTCCACGCCAATACTACCCACTACACAGCTATTTCCTGCCCCGCCAGCTCCAGTTGAAGCTCGCGGTCCTCCGAAAAGTCAAGCTGTTGTCCCCAACCTCGCCGCGCTCGCGCCACGAGCTCGATAATATCTTCGGAATGGGGCCACGCGATGATCTAGACGATGAGGGCGCCCCTCCTCAAGTGTACCACGATGATGACACCACGAGCGTCCACTCCGACGGCATCCTAATCAATGGCTCCGAAGCTTCTGACGAAGAGTACTACGCCTCGCAAGAGCCGTACTATGCGAACAAATACATTCCTCCACGGCTACAGCGCATCTGGAGGGCGACGGTGGTTTGGGTAAAGGGCCCGCAGCCTCCGCGACCGTGGAAGATCCGGCCTTTCTTCCCGAGCGTCCAGCATGCGCCCGTACAATTCTTGAACAATTATTTCCCAAAGAGGAGGCATAAGGTCATACTGCTGTTATTCTTCTACCTTTGCTGGTTCCTGTCATTTGCATTGGTGCTACATAGATCTGCCTTTGCAGCTGATATTCCGGGCCACGGACCGCCCGTTAGGATACGATGTACTGATAGATTCTGGTAAGCGTCAGGTCAAAGACGAGACCGAGCTATACCATCTAATGAGACTATAGGAGTGATGGCAATGGTTGCGGCCTCAACGGCGAGCTTTGTCGACCATTTGAAAACGCTACTATGACTTTCCGGTGCCCGGCCAATTGCAAGCGCGTTCATCTTGTCAACCCCCATGCTGTTGGAGATCAAGCACCGAATTACCGGCCTCTAGTCATTGGCGGGCCGATAGACGAAGAGGAGACTCTGGAGAATACTTACTATCGCGCTGATTCTTTTATTTGCGGGGCAGCCATCCATGCAGGCTTCATAAATGACGCATCAGGCGGATGCGGTGTGCTCTCCCTCGTTGGCGAGAAGAGCAACTATCCCGAGGTCAATAAGAACCACATAAAAAGCATCGGCTTCGATTCGTACTTTCCGAAATCCTTCTCCTTCCTCGAGGGCACCAAGTCCAGATGTCGGGATCTCCGCTGGCCGCTTCTCGCCGTTTCATTAACTTTCACCATATTGCTATCGCTGTTCACTACCTCGCCTGCTGTATTCTTTCCTTCCGTATTTTTCGGTATATTTTTTCACGTCGCACTGGCATCAGATCCCCCAAATCTCACGGACTATTATGCTATAGTTAGCATCGCACTGGGCCGGTTTCTGCCGGCTGGTTTCTGTATGTTTGCAGTGTACAAGTACTGTGTTAAAAGACAACTGCAGGGGTTACATGCCCAGATAGAAAAGACTATACTATGGCTCGGAGGCTGTTGGGTCGGCGCACTCAACAACTACACTTTCGACAGGATACCCATAGAGCGGCTCACACCGCACGACTTGAAACAACCTGGCGCTATTCCAGCGTTGATCATCATCGTTATAATATTATTCTGCATTGCCCTCGGCCAGGCCTGGGCTATCCGTATCGAAGGCCGGCTTCCGCGTTACCTTGTTGTCTATGGCATCTTCGTCATCGTCCTACTTTCCCTTGTCGCTATCCCGAGAATGAACGTTCGCATCCATCATTACATCCTAGGCCTACTACTCGTCCCCGGCACTGCAATGCAAAACCGACCGAGCCTACTCTTCCAAGGCCTATTGATCGGCCTCTTCATCAACGGCATCGCTCGTTGGGGCTTCGACAGCATCCTCCAAACTCCAGCCGAACTCCGCGGCGACGCACCCACCGAATCCCTCCTCCCCGCCATCGCCGCGCCCATCATCCATCTCAACCATGGCCTCCATCTGCCACTGAACATCACGTTCGAATGGCATTACCCCTTCCCTAGTTTCTATGACGGAATTAGCGTCCTTGTCAATGATGTCGAGAGGTTTAAGAGCTTTGAGGATAGCGGCAAGGAGAGCTTTACTTGGGTTAGACATCACGAGGGTGTGCCGGAATACTTCCGATTTGCGTATCTAGCAGGAACGGGGAGGGGGGATTATACGAAGGCGGGGGTTTGGGGCAGCGAGGGTGGTTGGACGGATCCGGAGCCGGGACCGTCATAGACGAATTGTATGTACAGTATAATGGCCGCCTGCCCGGATTGCGGGAAATGAAGGGTGTGGTTGGGGGTTTTCTGGGTTGGTGGGGTTGGGATGCGATAGGTAGGCGGGCGAAATGCAGGGTCTGTGTGAGACTTGTTTTAGATTTTTGGAATGGGCGCACGGGGTCAGGGACAGGCGGGTAAATGCGATCGCGTTTGGAGAGCTTTCCTTCGGCTGTCTACTATAGTTTGAGATTCGGTGCAGGGTGTTCTTTATGGTTCTGATATACCCTTGCCGGTTTACTTGGTGGTGCACGAATTCTCATTTTGTCGCTTGCATAGGGTTGCTGTGTTAGGTACAGTATACGGTAGATAGGTAACTTGAGATGATGCTGTAGAACGGGGGGCTGTTGCATGAGGTTTAACGTGTTTAGCGATGTGTTCGGTATATTTGTGCTTTTTAGTTCTTTTTGTGATTGCTTAGATCCCGATGTCGTAATAGATGAGCAGCGTACGAATATTAGGGGCGGAATTTCTCGTACGGTCGGGATGTGCTGGAGCGATTTCAATTGCTCCTTCGCCTCCTTGCTCGGCCGCCGGGCCTCATCCTGGAAGTGTCTGAGAATTTCTTCTTTCTCCTGTCATCCTAGAGGAGCAACTCAATTGACCCTATGCATTCACCGTCATCTGCTCGCATGCGGCCGCTATCGCATGGCTGCGTAGCGCATACCTGCAGTTACCTGCTCATCATTTGTCACCTCTCCTAGCATAGGAAAACGTTGAAACGTGACACTCGAGAAGGGACGAAAAGGCCGTGGAACTTGATGACACGCAGTACTTATCAAACATCTTACCTCCCAATAGCGGCACATGTGGGGAGCAAAGCCAAATCTATATTGCGATCTAAGACACTGTTTGCTAGTACGAAGGCCGCCTGTCAGACGGACTGGGTGGGCGCGGGCGGCGGAGTCCACCCAGAGGGGTGGTAGGATTCCCGATAATCTATCATTAACAAGACTGGGAGGGTACTTACATGCTACTGTCTTACGAGCCATGGGAGACGTCCGCAAGAATTTGAGCGGTTGGTGGAGCGTTTTGCCTTAAGATGGTTGCGCCGGAGCCCTGTTCTGAGGTTAGAACGGAGACCTGGGTAACAGGAGCCTTTTCACTTTGTGGGAGAATGGAAGCAATGGGGTAGGCTTCGCCGCATGAGCTTGTAGGACCTGGCGATCAACTTTCAGCCTGAGCTGAAATCTTCGTCGCCGTCGTCGTCCTCCTGCGCAACCAGTCACCGGTTAGAGCATTTCAACGCTGAAGTCAGATCGGGCGTCTCATTGGATCGCGGCTTTTTCAGCCCACCCTCGTGTCTTTGCGCAACCACCTTATCGATTGGCTTGCATTTGGGTTCCTGGAAATTGGGTACGAGGAATAGCGCCTATGAGACCCCTCCATGTTATTGTCTCGCGCGCTCGACGCACAAGGTGCTATTATCGATACGCTACCCTTGCGTATCGTGAGGCCCGAATGATATTGATATTGCAGCGAGGATAAGCCGCCTGATCCGACAGCCGGCGTACCCATGGGGGGAGGCTTAGGTGCAGTGCAATCTCATTAGCTTGTCTAGGCAGACGGAGGAAGAGGGATGGCGAGTTTCGCGAGACGAGCAGCGGTCGACGGTTAGAAAAGCCCCAAGCACCGCGGGAATCATGATCTTCACCCCACGGCATCGCACTCCCGAGCAAACGTTGGAATGACTCAGGCCGGAGCTCCAGCACGAAGTTCCATAGGAGGGAGGTTGCGATCCGCCGTGAGAGTGGGTTTATGATGTCGCTGGTGATTACAATGATTATTTTCGGATCTTGGAGATTGCGATCCGGCACGCACGGTGACTTGGAGGACGGGTTCCTACCGGGTGAGGGACAAAGCAGGCGAGCCGCCTGTGGCCCGTTTCTAGGCAGCCTGATGTCGTGAAATGAGTGAAAATGAGTTACCTCGGCCTGAGGCGAAGTTGGATAGGAAAAGATAGGCAAAGACAGGCTTGAGTGCGAAAAGGGCCTGGTGACGGATGCCTGAGAGGGTACGGAGTATATCTGGACGCTTGGGTGTTCTAATATTATTGCGTTTGGAGGCTGGATATGACGGCGGCGTGCATATCGGTCGTGGAGGGTGAGGACAAGGCTGGCGCTGAGCCTTGCCAAGCGCCGTGGCGATCCCTTGCTGCCGCGTTTCACCCGTCCTTCTGCAGACTAGCGGCCGATGACCCTTGCACAGCCAGCCAACAGGAGGCACCCCGGTGGGAGGCTAATCAAGGTTTCACCTCTTTAAACAGAGCATTCCTTCATCTCCACCCGAAAATACCATCGCGCTCCTGGTTGGTGATATTCTCTCCCTCTTCCCCCCTCTCTCCCTGTCTTTCCTTTGCCCTTGCGGTGCAGTCATTCTTTACTTGCTCATCGAGCATCGACACTCCTTATCCATTTCGTCCAGCTCTGGGAATTGGACACACGCTCCTTTCTGTGTATACACCTTGCTGCGACTATTCACTGCACGGCAAGTCCTGGCAGCTGCAAAAAAAGGTTCTATTCGATCACAATATCAATATTCGTTTGGGCCGCCCAGCATCATTCACTTCGAGAACTAGCAACCATTCCCAAGACCCACCGAGAGGCTGAGTAGAGTGTCGTCGCATACTGCCCAGTCACACCGTGCGGGTCGTATATTGCAGCAAACGACAACGTCACTGATCAGAAGCGGCTTCTATCCCCTCGACAACGCATCACACAATCACCAAAATATTCGCGTAGACCCGAGCTCTCCAACACAACAATCGCACTCAACCTTGGCTCACCCCGAAAATGAGGTCCGTCGCGAACCTCGTTGCCATTGCCGGTGCCCTGTCTGGCAGCGCTGATGCCTTCTGGCGCATGAGATGTCCCGGTCGAACTGGTCTTGCGCGTATGGATCCTCTTGTTGAGCCCGGCGAGATTGGCAGCCATGCACATGCCATCCACGGCGGAAAGAGTGAGTAAACGCGGTCCACTTTTCAGTTTTGTCCCACATGTGGGATCGCATGAAGGATCTTCTTTTTTGGGAACGGCCAGGACAAGCCGAACGGCTCTGCAGAATCTCTCCTTCATGTTTGAACTATCACGGAGCTTCGGAAGCTTGTTGCCACATGAGACACGAAAAGTTTTATAGTTAACGAGAGGGTCGCTAACACCTACCTACAGATTTCAACCTCGAAATCACTTACGATCAGCTAGCTGCTTCCGAATGCACATCATGCCAAGTCAAGCAGGACAAGTCGGCGTATTGGTAAGTGGAAAATACGACCGCTTGCTGTAGTCTAAATCGTTAACACAGTTAGGACTCCATCTATGCACTTTGTGCATGAAAATGGCACCACTGAGGTCGTCCCGCAGATCGGCGGCATGCTTGCCTATTATCTACTGTTTCGCGAGAATGGTCAGAAGCTCCATGCGTTCCCAGAAGGCTTCCGGATGCTGGTTGGCGACTCTCGTCTCCGCAATTTTTCCGGACCTGTCCCAGATCCGGGAACATCTTTCTGGGGCCCTGAGGACATGACACAGCATGCTCTCACTCAAAAGGCTATCGGCTTCAACTGTCTTAATTATGGCAGGGACCCTGAGGCCTCAATGGGCCGTCATTTCCTTCCTGACAAGGACTTTATGGATGCCAACTGCCCTCAGGGTATTCGTGCAGAAATTATGTTCCCTTCATGCTGGAACGGCGAGCTAGACTCCCCCGATCACAAGTCTCACATGGCTTTCCCTAATCTTAAGAATAGCGGAACGTGCCCCGATGGCTATGACAAGCGTACCCCGACGCTCTTCTTCGAGACGACTTGGCTAACCTCTCAGTTCAACGGTGTGCTAGGAACCTTCATGCTCTCCAGTGGTGATCCAGTGGGTACGTTAGTAGAGAACCACATTGTCCAAGCTTGTGCTCACGCTTTCTAGGTTATGGTTACCACGCAGATTTTATCAGTGGATGGCCTGTGGACTTCCTTCAACAAGCAATTGAAACTTGCACTAGTGACCGAGGTGAAATCGAGGACTGTCCCCTTTTCATGGAAGGTGATAACTTCCAATCGAAGGAGGATGCTGAGAAGTGCAAGTTCGACATGCCAGACCTTCTCAAAGATGAAGACTGCGCGGGACCAGCCAACAGCCTTCCCGGCAACGTTCCCGTCCAGTACGGCCCTGCCTACGCTGATCCGCTCAAGCCCGGTCCCAAGGAATCCCCAACTGAAGGCACCCCGCTCCCTGCGACTACGGAGCAAGTGGTTCCTACCGCGACCTTTGTCCCCGCCACAACCCAAATAACCGACGAATTTGGCGGTGGTCTCTCGAATGCGAATGCTGCTGCTTACTCACTAGCACCAGAACCCCTCGCCGTCGATGCTCCCGAGGCTGCAGCAACCACCACCTCAGCACCGCCCGCTCCCGAGGCACCCGCTCCAACGACACCCCCACTCGCCGAAGAGCCCGAAGGCAAGATCATCGCAACGTCAACGTACACGAGCGCAGGCACCGTGTACGAAGTCGCCATCGAGGAAATCGTCCAGTATGTGACCGTCGAGGTGCCGGCCCCAGCCCCGAAACTGAGGCGCCACCACCACCACATGCACCGCCGGGACCGCGAGCATGGATTGCTGGGCCGCAGGTACTAATCCACTGCACAGCTTCGCCTATTTGCCATGATCTTTCTTTGCATGCGTCGGCGTTTGCATTTGACGTCCGCTCCGAGCAGCCGGGGTAACAATGGAACGGCCGTAGGGCACTCATATTTTCTTGCGTGATGTGTTGGGCGGGTTTTGTGAGATGGGCCAGGTACAAATATATCCGTGGCACCACTTCAATCTTAGATCTATTCGGTCCTGTTCAGTGCAATCGAGGACAGGTGGCTGTTCTACATTATCTTCGTGTTTTTTGTTTATTGGATTCTTTATGGATACGTTCAGGGCGGGGTAGGGCATTTCGTGACGTCGAAGGCTGGGCCAGAGACGTCTGTCTATCTAGCTAGATGGTTGTGAGTTCGTGGGAGTGCGAAATGAAGTGCCTTGGTGAGCTGGCAAGGTGCCTGGTAGATGACTCTACTGGAAGATGGAAGGAAATACAAAATGCAATGTAACGTGCATCCCTGCGTAGCGAGATACCCTGTGTGGCGAGATAAATGAGGGGTACTTTGACTCTCAGCAACTCGAAAGATTATGCGCACAACAAATATTGCTATGTTTCTATTAAAATACTCTGCTGTAGCCAATCCTGAATGTCTATAATCAACTCTTCCCTAAAAATTACGTTCGCATCGTCGCCTCTAAACTGAATTTATACAGAGCCTTCTTTTATAGCGGAATAGGCTTCCCTTTCTGTAGTACTAATGTTAAGTCTTTCTCGCTCCGAACTTCTATAAAACAGCCTTATCCTAGTCCTAACACCTTACTCTTATACTTGGAAGTTATTATCAGCCTTGTGCGTGCTATCGCGGGCAAATTCGTATAGGGTCGCTATATCGACTAGTACTTCTAGCGGAAGCGAGACTCTAATTCTAGCTAATGCTAGATAACCCCGGAAGGCTTGTCTTATTATCTATAGGTAATTTACTGTAAGAAATATAGCTGTACGGATCGTGTAAGCGCTCGGAATATAATTTAAATCCGGCTTAGGATTGAGAGTAGTACTAAGATACGGCCCGGTGCTTATTTAGGTAGCTAACGTATTTGTAGTATTAAAACCAGTTTCGATACAGCTATCCTATATACTTCAAGATGCGGTCTAACGTATAGTAATACCTAGTAACCTAGAGACATACTATTACGTCGCCCTTAAGCGCCGAAATCGGCTGTTATCTCCTCCACCGACCGAACGAAAGACCTAATTAAGCCTATCATGTCCTTATACTTCTCGCGCCTACCAGTGCCTATTCCTGGACTAAGCAAGCAGCTAAGATCTAGTTTTAGCTCGTTAAAGAGAAATATGATAAGATAGGAGAAGTATAAGATAGTATAGAGTGCGGCAGCCCTAAAATCGAAAGACTGTGCTTTAGCAGGTGGGTTAAGTATTACAAGTTATACGCCGTCGTTGCAAGCATATATAAACTTGGAGGGACTCTGTATAGGTAATACCGCTGTTTTACGGTTAAACAACCAATAGCTTCTTATATAAGTACTATAATCTTTAGTATCGTAGAGATGTGCTAGTTTAACTTCTGAAGGTTATAACGAGTCTTGGATCGTTCATGTTCGTGAGGGGAGTGTTAACAGAGCTGTGACGGTGGCTATGCATGACAAGGCACTGCGGTATCTAGAGCTGCACACAGCACGCTTCTCTTCAGCCATATCTACAAGCCATCGTCTCCGGCGCAAGGGCCTTTCCATAGCCGGTTCGCCATCCTCCCTGCTAGCATGGAGCGAGGTGTCTGTCCCCTTCGTACAAGAGGGGGGGGGAGCATGAACGGGCTGTTCCGCCTGTTTCCCCGAGGTATTTACCATATATAAAATTATACCAATCACCATTTCGTATAGCCACCACCTGCCATAATACCTTCATATTCTCAATGTACTTTGAGTAGTTGTTAAAGCTAATCTTCTCCCATTCTTCTATTAGATATTAACGGAGCTCTACGTCAGTATGTGGAAATCGCTTCTGAACGCGATATTTTAGCAATTGCCTCACGTTCTTAATTAGATTAAGGTCTGGTGAGTTAGCTGGCCACTATATCTTCTGGATTCCTAGCTCGTACTCAGCAGCTATTGTAGCTTTTGAAGTATGAACAAATCTATCATCTTCTATTACCATAAGCTGCTTATTCTCGTACATCTTATAGGCGTTTTGGACTGCTACCACTATGGGTAGCATATGCGCAATATACACCTCAGAGTTTAGCTTACCCTTATTCCAGCCTTTCTCAATAAATAGTAGTGGTCCTTTAATATTAAGAGAGATAATTGTCTAGAGTATCCAGGATAAAAAGTTTTTAAATTTTAGTACACAGTAGTCTAGGAGGTATTTCTCTTCTACTCGTCTTGTTACGTAGACGTCTCTAAAGCTTATACAGGCAGACATCTTATCAGACTAGCCTATAGAAGCCTATTGCTTGTTAGTCTAAAATACACGGTCCCACGCCCACATTAGTCTATTATGCATATGGATTGGTGCAAGAAAAGGCTTCTCTATCGCTTTACATCTGTGGTATAGCTCTTTTTCAAAGGCTTTAATTAACATACAATAGCAGACGTTGATCCCTAGCTCTTGAGCAATCTCCTCGCGGGTCTTCCGCCTCTACTCTGCGTTCTCTGTAGCGTGACGCATAGACAGAAGTCGAAGAGGTGTAGCTAGAGGTACTAAATTCTTTCAGCCATAATCATGAAAACACCAAATCGTCGACTTACGTATAAGGAACGCGTTCTTATATGGACACTTAAAGAGGCAGGATTTATGCAGAAAGAGATCTTTCAGAAGCTTAAAATGCCCGCTTCTACAGTTTCTCATTGTCTTAATACACCAGAGACTCCAATAAAGCCTCACGGTCGTCCTCTATTATGGATTAGCCTAATATCATGTGATATCTGCATCAGACAGTATAAATAGCCTTGATCCTCCATAGATATCAATCAACGCGGTTCTCCTTATCTGTCCTAATAATTTACATTTTATAACCGTTCTGTATCACTAATAAGTACAATCGACAGCACATACCGTATGAGCCCTAATTTGCTAATCATCCGCCTCCAGTTTATGCTGCACTCCGCGATTTCCTATTTCAGTTATGGCCTGCTCTCTACCTTGCTTAGTCCCTTACATGCTCCTGCATTTCATTATCTTGCTTTCGCTTCATTTACCAATAACCAGCCTCTGCTTTGCCGCCTTCACCAAAAAGGTCGAAGACGTTTCCGTCATGACTGTGCTTCGTCTAGCACAATAGTGCTGGAGTCTGGGCTTTGCCCCTTACGTGGTGCGGTGCATGCCGCCAATGCAACGGAGCCACATTCTACAAAGTTATCTAATGGACCCGACGCCCCATCTCGATGTCTACAGTAGTCGATGGCTTCGCATTCGGTCCGTTGAAACCCGTGTAAGATGGTTGCATTAGCCTTCGTGCTGTTGCTGGATCGGCTGATTCTAGCCTAGATAACTAGGATTTCCTTTTGCATAAGAGATGGATGTTGTGGAGATAGCGTTACTTGGGCGGCGGGTTACTCTTTCGACATAATCTGCGAACAATGAAACGGTGATGACTCTTTATCTCTCATAATATTTATCGCGTATCTGAATCGGCTGCTACAACTTGTACATGTATTAATTTGTATTGACTATCATACTCCCAACACAGGTTCTTTTATTCCAAGTGTCTACCTCCCGCTTTCGCCTGTATTCCGACCAGATCAACCAGACTAGCCACATCGAAAACACCGATACAGTCAACGGTATCGCGACAGCCAAGTATATGCGGAAAGAATGAAAATTGAAAACGCGTTCGCCTGATTTGGCTTGCCAGTTGAACATTGGCAGTGCGAGCAGTGTCTAACGCAATTATCAGTCCGTGAGTAAAAGCCAAGGACCTCTAGAAGATGGATGTCATAGCTTACAGCAGCATATGATGCTGGAAGAAAGATCATTGTTAGGGTTGCGATGGCTGCCATGGAGGTGCTATCACGCTTTGTGGCTTCGGCGATGGCTTTGGAGCCTTCTGCTAGCCATTTACTTTCTTCAGCTATACTTTTGGACTGAGTTGCTATTTCTTGATTGATATGGTTGTCTTTTTGAGCGATGAGATTCCATATCTAGTCCCTAGTGAGCATGGGTCTGCTTTCTTGTGAACAAGCACAATATGGAAATACTGACCGCGGAGATCAAGAGTGAGGACTCATTCGTCGCCAATCGACTCCGTTCGATCAGAGTGTCATATTTCCCCATTATTGCCTCGATTTGTTCTTGTATACGTCTGCTGTGGGATTCCCAATATGTTGCTCTCTCTGCAGTCAACGAAGCCTCCTTGACATTAACATCCGCAACAACCTTTTCAAGCAGTGTTCGAAACTGAATAATTGCCTGCATAAGATACCCCGAGCTCTGGAAATTGTGTAGAACGTCTCTGGTTACCTTGTCGTAGTCGATGCTTGACTGCCCCGCTTCTAGGGCAGCCACTTTCCGCACCGCATACACTTCTGGTCCTTCTTTGCGGCTCAGTCTCGCTTGATGAAATGCAAGCTGGAGGTTCTTCAGTGATTCTCGGTATAGTTGTTTCTGCCGTTTTAGTTGGAGGTCTGCGAATAGGGTGAGAAGGAGGAGCGGGTGGCCAATTGAGGAGGAGTAAGTCATGAAAGTGGAGATGGATTTAACGTCCTGGTCATCACAGCCTAGAAGCAATGCATATGTGATTTTTTCGGGGAGGCTCCAGGAGAGCGCAATGACTAGATCCCTATGACCCGCGAGATCACGTGCCATACGCATTACACAACCTATGTAATATAGTTAAAAACGGGATTCAAGACTAGATGATGAGAAATTACCTTTCCAATCATCGTTGGCGGTATTGGTCCCATGGATTATGCGGGAATAATGCGCTTCGCCTTTGAAGATGGTGCGGAGGACTGTTTTGGGAAGGTGGCAATTTTCCAGTATAGCGACGAAGGTGCCTCGTGTAAATGGGATAGTCATTAACGCGTTTCGTGGATCATCATTTACTCTGTTACCCACGCTGTGGATAGCTGAGATGAAGACATAACATTAAGATATTCGGTCTTTAGAAACTTACATGAAGCGAAGCAGTGAAGAGGGTTGCTGGCTGTTAAACTCAGGGGGTTCCTGGAATGCAAATTGTCAGCTTCCTCTATAGATATGTGCATGGTACAGACCGATGCTATCCAGTCTTGTAGTTGCGTATCCTCCTTTCGATCTTTGCGAAGTATCGTTTGGCTTGCATCCTAGTGAATTGTCAATAGCATTGTAAGAGCAAGGCTGAGGAGGGTGGATAGAGTACATTGAATAAAGCAACATCAAAGACGGTACAGGAACACGGTGTGAATTTCAATCCGCGCTTGTTGAGATCCTGGTTGAATCTGCTAGAATTCCTTCGTTCAACATCCATGGAAGTTTGTAGTCTTATTCAACTGCTATTGTAACTGGTAGTGGGGCAGTAGTTGGACACCAGCCCCACCACGCTCGGACCGTGTCGAAAGGGGATTGTTGTAGATGCTGAATGCCGAGCAAAAAGCAATATGCACTGAAACCTCTCTTATCAACGCCTCACCGCCCTGCAAGAATCATATCCTCGCCTTGTATACCCCATTTTTAACTCGAGCTATATCGATTTTTCGCCTTTCGGAATGGTCATTCAGTGCATTTCAGGCAGCTATATCCATAAGAAAGAACTTATTGCATTGTTGACGGACTTGTTTGGAGAGGGAGGGTTCGGAGTTACGGTTTGGAGCCAACCTCAAATTTTTGCGCTGGCAATCTGACAAGTTAAAGCTAATGAGCGATAATTGGATACTAGATATTCCAAGAGAACTTACTGATGTGGGTTTGCTTGCGAGACATACGCTCTAGTTAGGCTGGAAAGATTGCTAACGGATGCAGGAGGAAATCGCGAGCGTAAAAGATTAAGCAAGGCTGGCATGTTGGATTCTTGCTACCATTATCCACCTATATTTGTAGAAACCTGATGCGAAAACCTCGCGATCGGCTGCATTGGTTGTCTACTCGCCTCCTAGGGAAACTGAACCTTTTCGCAAGGTTTCTTCTAGACTTCTCAACTTGAGCACCTTCGAAATGCCGTGATCCTAGAATTGAAATCTTGCAGAAGGAAGAGACTTCAAACGCGATGTCTCCTTTAGGCGTCCAAACGACTACCATGTTGCAGACACTCAAAAATGAACTCCGTCGACACCAGTACCAAACCTCCTTCAACACTCCATTTAGCTTTGTTCCTATAGAGGAAGTCTCAACTATGTTGAACGCTGCTGCGATTGGCTCCGTCCTTGTCGAACTCGACCAGCCCTCAGATACTGCCGCGAACCATGCTCAGTACATCCTCACCTCGGCCTTAAAACTCTTCACCATCCTATTGTATATTGGACAAGAGCAGGAAATCCTTACAATCGTACCATCAGCATGGTCTGATGCATGTTTGCCTATTTTTTTCGGTGAAAGTACCGACCAAGAAGCTTCAAATAGTAACAACCCACTCCAATCCTCTGTCTCAAATTGGGAACTAGAGAAAAGAAAAGATTTCGAAACGTACCAATGGCTGTTCCTCCCTGCTCGATTCATCAGATTAGGCCAACATTTGGACTTACATGATCGATGCCTCCTCCCCTTTATTCAGCAACGCGTGATAAAAGAGGTATCACGAGAGAAGACGATATATGCTGTCAAAATCCACCACCAATACCAAAACATGTATCATTCCAGCGAGGCAAGCACTCCCATCCTCACCAAGGTAGAAGAACTATGACTTACATTCATCGCCAGTCACACGAGCCCGAAGTCGCCGTAAAAAAGTTTTCTGCGTCAGTGTACAAGAATTTCGAGCATGAGCAGGCAATATTGAATCAACTCCGCCATCTGAACGACCATCGTATCATGACTCTCCTTGCAACATACCAATTCCGCGGAGATTATTTCATTATTATGCCTCTCGCCGAATGCAATTTATCCGAATTTTGGAAGAGGACAGATCCTACCCCTGATTTCCAAGGCTATGTCGGCTGGTTCATGAATGAGATAACGGGCATGATGAGCACTCTCAGCAGAATGCACTCTATGATCTCCTCCCCCACCAGCCCTCTCCCCAACTCTTCTCCCTCTCCAAGCTCTCCATCCACAGGAATCTTCCACGGCGACATAAAGCCGCAGAATATCCTCCTCATGCTATCTAACGTTGCCCTACCTACTCACCCTACCCAGCCAATCCTCACACTTAACGACTTCGGCCTCAGCGCCTGGTGTACCATCCCCGCCTCCCCCTTACTCCTCAGCACCCGCACCTACGAAGCTCCCGAAACTGAGCTCTCTCAAAACCCATCCCTGAACAGCGATATATGGTCCCTCGGTTGCGTAATCCTCGAATTCCTAATCTGGCTACTACAAGGCAGTAAGGGGGTCGAGCGTTTCGCAACGGAGCGCATTATGGAGACACCGGGATCCGGAGTGCCGTTGAAGGACGATCATTTTTTTATGCTGGAGTATGAGGGGGGGCAGACGATGAGGGCGATGGTTAGGGAGACGGTGGAGAGGTGGGTGCAGGCGTTGTATGCGGATGAGATGTGTGTGGGGATGGTGAGGGAGGTGTTGGGTCTGGTGGTGGGGGATATGCTTGTCGTGGAGCATGAGAAGCGCGCGAGTTCGGAGGTATTGAGAGAGAAATTGAAATGGATTTCTAATGATATGGAGATGGAGGAGAGGGACGTGCGAGAGTTATTGTTGAAATGAAAATCTTCCTTAGTTCCTTGAATGACTTGCCAACTTGGCGCACACCTGGAAGTCCCAAAGCGGGAATGAGAAGCTATCTTATTGATGGAAAAGTGCTTCGAGCTATAGAAGCGGATCCTTGATACTCTCCATCCTAACATAGAGACTTCTCTCACAGGTCTAAGCAGGTGGGAAAGAGAGAATTTAGCGAGATGAATCAAATGCTGCTTTTACTTTGCAGAATATAAAACTAATGCACATGTAGGATACGTCAAGCGACGTAAGCATACTTAACTATGATACATAACGGTGACGAGAGTAACTTGCCACTTGATTTCACTACTACGGACAGGGAGAACAGCCGACCCGCACCGGTTATAGTGTTGTGTGAGAGACACCTATTCGCGAGATCTCTCGAACTAGGAAAGGTACCAAAGGAGTGGAAGGTTGCAAAGATTGTACCGCTGCAGAAGCCAAACAGAAAAGACTATACAATAGCTAACAACTACCGGCCAATCTCACTACTGCCAACGCTGGGCAAGGCGCTCGAGTCGCTGGTAGCCGAGAGGATAGCATACCTAGTAGAGGAGTACAGTCTCTTACCTAAGACACACTCTGGCGCGCGGAAGCAGAGGGCAACGACGCATGCGCTATCGTACCTCTGCGAGGATGTATTCAAGGCTTGGCGCGGAAAGAAGACGCTATCACTGGTTTCGTTCGACGTCAAGGGAGCATATAATAATGTGGCTACCGAGCCAGAGATTAGAAGATTGCGGCAGCAACAGATCCCGGAGAAGATTATGCAGTGGGTACAGGACTTCTGTATAGAACGACAAGCATATATTCTAGTTAACGGTAGAACAACAGAAGTATAGAGGCTTCCGCAGGCAGGTCTTCCGCAAGAAGTTGTTTCTAAATAGTACGTAACGAGGTGGCGTATATACCTACCAGGTATATACGCCACGATAGAGTCTGTAGCTTATCTACCTATGGAGGCTGGAATAATGTATATATATATAAGTCCCTAGAAGCCTATAAGCTAATCGATATACTTAAAGAATTACATTTTTAACTAGTTATAAGCCCGGTTATATATATCGCACCCCTTTAGTAATAGTCTAAATCCGGTCTTTAAGAAGTTAAACTTTTATAACTATAGCTAGTATTAAACTTATTAACAAATCCGTTAAAGTATAGGTTAAAGTACTTTAAAACTAGAAAAATTACCTTATATAGAAGCGCGACCTAAAGTTTATTACTAAGGTAAATAATATCTAGAATATTCTTACTAGAGAAGAAACTATCTAAAATAAGCTAACGTAACTAACCCTTTCTAATATTCTAACTTAAGCTAAACCAGCTAAAAAATTAAATAGTAAAGATGCTAATCTAACTGGTAGTAGTACAGAGGCTTAAATAAGCGATTAGCTAAGTCTTATTATCTAGTTCTATAAACTCGATCTTAACGAATATAAAAAATAGTAGAAACGTCTTTAATATATATAAGACCTTCTATATACTACTATTAATATAGCCTTTTAAGGATATTATTATAAGAGGCTATAAATAGGGACGATAAGGCTTATCTAACGCTTAGTATAGTATACTATATACAGATCTCAGGTGTTGTATAAGAGGATAGTTAAAGAGTAAGCTAAACGCGAGGTAAGTAAAAAGATAAAGAAGAAGAAGAAGATATATATATTAAAGTAAGCGCGCTATATATAGATATTAGGAGGAACGTAAAGATACTATAATAGTACCCCCCTCTTTAGAAAGTAGCTGCAATTAACAATTGTAGCTGTAATATAAGAACCTAGTACAACTAGTTATCTATTTTATATAGAGTAGAACTATTTTTAGCTAGCTAGCGTTTAGTATAATAAGTAATATACTAAATAAACTTAATATAGTTATTATATTATTAATAGAATAGGGAGTTGTTTAACTCTTTAAAAAGCTGGTAGAATAGAAACTAGTATCTAGTACGATAAGTAATATACTAAATAAGCTTAATATAGTTGTTATATTACTAATAGAATAGAAAACTAGCGTCTAGTATAATAAGTAATATACTAAATAAGCTTAATATAGTTATTATATTACTAATAGAATAGAGAACTAGTATCTAGTATAATAAGTAATATACTAAATAAGTTTAATATAGTTGTTATATTACTAATAGAATAAGGAGTTATTTAACTCTTTAAAAAGCTAGCGGAATAGGAACTAGCGTCTAGTATAATAAGTAATATACTAAATAAGTTTAATATAGTTGTTATATTACTAATAGAATAGAAAACTAGTATAGAGAGAGGCTGGTAGAATAAGAAGCGAAGACTATAGTAGAGAGAGGATAATAGTATATTAAGGGAGGATGATAGTATACGTTAAGTCGAGATTGCTAGTTTTAAAGCTTTTACTACAGCTACTATATAAGTAGTAGGATAGCTATTAAGCTAGTATTCTAGCTAGATATTACTAGGAAGGAAGAAAAAATCCGGATAGAGATAATAAAGATTTCTATTTAGAGATCTGTAGTAGCTATCTATAATATCTTATAGCTTTAAGTTACGGGTTAATAATATAGAGTTACCTAACCTAGGGTTGAAATAGCCGAATCGCACCCTGCAGGGATAGTAGCAATTCGTCTCTTTTTAATCAGCTATCTCTTTTCTAAGAGAACTGAATATACGAACATTTTAGCCCTGCTACTCTATCTATTATTGCTACGCTGTGATCTATTATACTAGCCTATTACACTATCTAGCTACTATTACTATATAACTAGGCGAGCTATCCTAATATTATAAGAGGCTATAAGTAGGGATAATAAGGCTTATCTAACGCTTAATATAGTATACTATATACAGATCTTAGGTGTTATATAAGAAGATAGCTAAAGAGTAAGCTAAACGCGAGATAAATAAGAAGATAAAGAAGAAGAAGAAGAAGAAGAAGAAGAAGAAGAAGAAGAAGAAGAAGAAGATATATATACTAAAACGAGTACCCTATATATAAGTATTAGAGAAAATATAAGGATACCGTAATAGATATATTAAGGATAAAGAGAACCTATAGTAGGTAATAGAAAAGCTTAAGGAACTCTATAAGATAAATAATACTTATATTCTAAATATAATTCTAAGAAAAATTAAATAACTTAAATTTAAAAGATTAGTATCTAATCTTATTAATATTTTTAAAATCTTATAATAAGATATTATTAACCTTAAAGATATTTTTTAGTAATAAATAACTTATATTAAAAGTTGTATACTCTCTACTAAACTATTTTAATAGATTTCTAGATACTTAACGTACCTTATAAGTAAGTAGCCTATATAAGTAAGTAGTCTACTCTATTAACTTTTTTAACTTTTATATATATATAGCTTAATAACTAAATAATATAATAGTAATTTATAACTTATATAATTATTTTATAAAAATTTCTATATCCTTCTAATATATATAAGAATTATACTTAGTTTTATTATAGTAGTTATAGTATATTTTATACTATCTACTTATATCTAATTATACTCTAAATTAGTATATTATAATTTAAATTTTCTTCTTATTATTCTTTTTAGTAATAATTTTCTCTCTTTATATTTTTATTAGGGTTTCTTATACTTAAATCCGTCTTTTTTTCTACTATTTCTATTTTATTACTACTTTATTTACTTCTTAAAAGCTAACGATTTTATTATATATTAACCTAATCTAATATATTACTTTTATAGAGCCTTTTTTAAGCTAATTTAGCTTCTTAATAATAGAAGTTAGTAAAGAGCTTATATCTTTTTAAATCCGATTATAAATTAATATTAATTAAGCTTCTAACTCGCGCGTATTATTTAGTATTTTTACTTCTTATAGGGTATTATCTTATACTAGTAGTATTAGTATATAAAGCTTTATATTAAGCTTTAAAAATACTATTTCTAGATTAAATAGGATTAGACTAGCTCTTTAAAAGCTTATATAGATATTATTCTTTATAATTAATATATTAAAAGCAGCTTTAAAGGCTAGAAAGAATTTAAGTTTTATAATATAGTTAATATAATTATATACTAAAACTAAGATCTAATTTCTATATATATACTTTAATAGTAAAAAGTAGTCTATATCTAATAGCTATAATAGGTATAATAAATAAGCTAATATATAGAGTAGAATAATATTCTATTTCTTATAGAGTTTCTAGAAATTAAGCGAGTTATAACTATTATAGCTATTAAAGATTAGTAGTTAATATATACCTATTATATAATCTTTTATATACTTATAAAAGTATTTTAACTATTTAATACCGAGTTTATTTATTATCTAGCTATTCTTACTAACTATAATAGCCTAGTTCTTAGGTATATTATCGCCTTTATACTAGGTAGAGAGATAGTAGTAGCTAGTAATAATAATAAAGAGTAGAAGTATTTAACTAGTAATATTAATCTCTTAAATTATTAAAATCTATTTATAATTATCTAATTAAATTACCTTTAGCTAATTATATCTTTCTATACCTATAATAATTAGTTATAATAAGATAATATTTATTTAAAAGTTAGATTTGTTAAAGTTATATATCTTCTTATTTATAATATTATACTTCTTTTTAATATACTATATAAGTTTAAACTAGCCTTTAATTACTTTAGAATTTTTATATAGAGCTTTCTAATAATTATAAAACTAATTTAAGTATATTTTAAACTTAGAAGTATATTTAATAAAATTCCTAGACTAATATATACTAATCTAGTCTATATTATACTTAGTAAGTAAGTTATTAGCTATATTTTATATAGTAGTTAAAGTAGGCGTAAATTTTTACAAATCTAGATTAAATATATATTAAATAATAACCTTCTCTTTAAACTTTATTAGTTTCTTTAAGTTAGACTTATAATTATACTATAAGTAGATTCTAGTATATTATTAGTATATAGTTATTTAAATTATATTAAATATTAAAATAACACATCTTTCACTATTTATTTAACCTCTTTTAATAGCTAAAAGAGCTAAATTTACTTAATTCTCGTTTTAGGCTATATTCTTATTATTTTATTATTATATTATTATTAAAAGCTTAAGTATTATATTTTAGTAATAGAATAGACTACTCGCTTATAAGGTATATTAAAACTTTTTAGCTAGAATAGCTACCCTTCTATACGATCTAGTAACTATTTATAGATATCTCTTAAGAATAGAAGTATAACTAGTATTAGAAAAAGATAATAAAGAGAGTAAAGTAAAGGATAAAGGAAGAGAAAGAAAAAACTAATAACTCTATAAAAGATATAATAAGTAGAGTACCTATAATAAATTAGAATACTAGATTATATACTCTAAATTTAGGGAGAATAAATTTAATAAATATAAGAAAGCCTTAAAATAGTTAAAAAGATAGGTTAATATTATCTAAAATATAGAATTTAAAGATTATTCTAAACCTTAGTTATAATATAGTTCTAAATACTTTAGTAGAATTATAGCTACTATTATACTCTACTATAATAAATAGAAAGATATATATATAAATACTAGATTAAATAATAAGATAATAAACTTAAATAAATATTCCTTTATAAGAAATAAAACTAATATTCTAAAATATAATAATTTAGATAACTCTTTATATCTAGAAAGGCTATAACTTATAAATAGTTTTAATCTATAAATAATAATACTATTTAAAGATAATATAGTAGAATAAAACTTTAAGTAGATTATTAACTTAGGTATAAATATCTATATTATAAATAATAAAGTATAGTTTTCTAAATTCTAGAAAATTATATATACTATTAGAACTATAAATAATAATAGTCTATATATTAAAAAAGCTAGAACTATACTCCTCTAACTAACTATTAATAGTAATAAACTAGTTAAGCTAGAGCTATATAATATAGCCTATATTTAAGATGCTAGATATAATATTCTATTACTTTCTTAGATTACTAAAAAGGTAAAATTTATAGAAGTCTAAAATATTAAAGAAATATCTACTAGACCTACTAAAAGTTTTAAAATTAGTTGTACTAGCCTAATTAATAGACTCTTTTACCTATAAATTAACCTACTAGAATACTTAAATAACTTCTAAACGAGTTAAAGAGAACTAATCTTACTATAAGTAAATAGTATAAGAGATATAGAAGTAGTAGAAGAAGACTTTACGCGAACTCTAGACTAATAGTTTTTATTAGAAGTTTAGCTACCTTTTATTATATCTCTATTTAATTATAATAACCTAGTTTAGAAATAGTATAGATAAATAGGTTACCTTAGTATTTAGAACTTAAAAGACCTTTTTAAAGTAAGTAATAGTATTAATCTAACTAATAAATAATTACAGGTAAAATTAGATACTATCTATCTTATCTATACTACTACTAAAGTAGTAAATAGAATCTCTAGAAATCTAATAACTTAATAAACTATAAATCTAAAAGAAATAATATATATAGATTTATAGAAATTATATTTAGTAAGTATATAAAATAATATAGTATATATTCTAATTATAACTAAGAATATAACTTATTTTACCTAGTTAGTAAGATATATAACTAAAGATAAGATTTTAGAAGTCTTTTAATACCTTTACTAAACTATTAAAAAATAGAATAATATAATAATTTACGTATACTAATTTAATAATAAGTTTCTATTTTATAGAGAACTTTAAGACTAGTTCTAGTAATATATAATCTTTTTAGAGAACTCAGTGCCCTATATATACTATATAAATAGTATTATAGAAAGAGGTTTCTATATAAATAGAGAATAAGTATTAGTAATACTATAAAACGTAATAAATAGCGTTTTATTAATAATTTCTAAGATATTTAGTATATATATAAAAGAAGTAATAAAAAATATTTTTCTATTAGAAATATTATAAGTTAAAACTTTCTTATATAATATATTTTATAAGCAAGTCGCCTACTATTACTAACCTATATACCGCTGGTATATATAACAACCGCTATTATAGTCGTATACATACTAGGGCTTATTTATATTAGATTAGTTAGAAGTAGTAGCTTTAGTAAAGAGAGAATAATAGAATCGCCGGTTCTTTAAATATAATAAGTAAATTTAGAAGTCTAACGTAGTAACGAAATAAATCTATAAGAATAACTATATAGAACTTAATCTACTAAAGAAATCTTCTATCTTATATAGTTAGGTTTAAAACTATTAAGTCTAATTTATTAGGTCTATTAGATCTATTAGGTTTATTCTACTATACCTAATACTTCTATTATTATTACGTATATAGGTTGTACTATACCTTATTATCTAGCTAATTATCTTTCTAGTTCCTATAGTTCTACTACTTACTATTTAATAATTAGTTTTTAATATACTTCTACCTATTATTACCTTATTAGTTCTTATCTAAGTTAACCTATATAGTAGCTAATATTAGATTAAACCCTAATTATAGAAGTAGTACCTCTTAGCATTCTATATTTATAATACCTACTTCTCCCTTTATAGGTTTACTCTAAAGCTTTTTAATCTATTATCTTATCTATTCTATCTAGGTATAGTATTTTACTATTTCTAGTAGCTTATTCTAACTTCTAACGTATTTTATATAGGTATACTATAGTATTATATCTATATTTTTCTGTTCTAGGGTTAGTACTTTATATATTCTAGTAGGTCCTACTTAACTTATAAGTATAGCTCTATTCTTCTTTCTTTTTTCTTTCTACTATACTAAA
Source organism: Lojkania enalia (assembly GCA_010094045.1). Lineage (NCBI taxonomy): Eukaryota > Fungi > Ascomycota > Dothideomycetes > Pleosporales > Lojkania > Lojkania enalia. Next base: position 556,171 of record ML986593.1, read on the forward strand.
GGTTTAATACGAAAATACTTCTACCTATAACTATTATACTAGTTACTTAATTCTTTTACTAGGCGTTATAATAGATCTATCTTACTATTATTTAAACTATTAGTCTGTAAACTATAACTATTATAATAATACTACTCTTTCTTTTATATATAGAGAATATCTTTTTTAGAGTTTATCTTATAATCTTTCTCTAACTAAGGGTACCCTTTACTATTTCCTAGTAAATATATTAAAGACTTATAAGAAATCTACTTTTATCTATTAAAATTTCGTGGCTACTAAAAAAGAGGAGATTTATTATCTTAAGGAATTTACGCATTACTATTATATAGCTCTTTCTTATTTAGAGTATACTAAGAAACGCGTCTATTTTCTAGAGGAGTATAGTTTAGACCTTAGGAAACGAGAGGTAAAGTTAATAGAAGAGTAAGAGAAGTTAGAGGAAGAGAAGAGGAGGTCTGCTAGGTCTAAGGTATTCTCTACTACTACTCCGAGTTCTATATAAGAGGCTCCTTTTATATTACTATTGCTATTACTTCTTAACTAAACTCTACTTAATAACCTATTATTCTAGCCTTTTAATAAAACTCCTTTAGCTTTATAATATAGTTGGTTAGATTTTATACTAGTTCTTATAAACTTTCCTCCTATAGGTATCCTTTCTATTTTACTAGATACCTCTACTAACGTCTAAACCGTTTTCTTACTAGTATATATTCTACTTTATATTTCTATTCCAGTTTTATATTAATAGTTTCTTATAGTAGTATATTATTTAGTACTAGTTCTAGTTTTAACTTATAAAATACTAGGTGTATTTTTATATTATTTAGTAGTTTTAGTTTAAAATTTATAGGTCCGATCTATTCTTTAATTAGAAATAGTCCTATTTTTTTATAATCTAACTTTTTTATAGATCTATTAGTCTTTAAGTTTTTTATTAATAGGAAAATTTTACCCTCCTCTTTAAAGGTTAGTCTCTTAATTTTTAACTTATTAGCCTATTCTACTATTCTAAGGTTTTTTTAACTAAATCTTTTCCTTAAACTAATTATAGATTTCCTTTATTTTCTTAGCTTTCTAGTCTATTAGTAGAACTGGAAATCTCTTCTTATTCTATTCCTAATATATAACAGCTTTCCGTCTATAATTAACTTTAAAAAGTATAGTTCTTATAGTACTTTAGGTTATTCTATTATAAACTATCTATATTATAGATAATAGTTTAATCTAATTATTTTATTATTTATTAATATATATCTTTAAATACGTTTCTAAATTCTAGTTAACTTATTCTATTTAACCGTCTATCTATAAGTAGAAACTAGTTGATATCTATTATTAGATTCCTATCTTTTCTATATATCCTTACTAGTATTTAGATATAAATAACTTATTTCTATCTAAAGTAATATACTTTAGAATTTTATACTCTATAAATACTATATATAATAATTTATATACTAGTTTAAATACTATTATTATTTCTAATACTAGTCTAAAGTACGCGTATTTTATTAATTAATCTACTATATTTATAATTATATTATATTTTCTTTCTAACTCTAGTTCTATTAATTCTAGTAATTTAGTTATAAAATTAATTATAATCTACTCTTATAGTCCTTTAGGTACTTCTAATAGTTATAAGAATTTATAAAACTTATATCTTATAGCTTTATTCTTTCTATATTCTAAACATTTATAGAGTATATTTTATATCTCTCTTCTTATATTAGTAAAAGTAAAACTTTTCTTTAACCTTTATTCTATTTCTACTACCTCTAGGTATTTCTATTCTAGCAATTTATATAATTCTTTTATTATCTACTAATATACGTATAGGTATATATATAGTTATTTCTAAGTTATATTTTTAATTACTTTTACTTCTTTACTATTTATTAGATATCGCTCTACTATTTATATATCCTTTAACTTTTACTACTAAGTTTACTCTAGTATAGTTAATTTTATAACTTAGGCGACTTATAGGTAGTTATATATAAGAGATCTATCTAATTCTTATCTTAGGATCGTATCTCTTTTATACCTTTCTTTAGTTATATAGTTAGCTCTACAACTTAGTACGTCTATAACTATATTTTGTAACCCTTTCTAGTATATTATCTTAAAGTTATAGTCTACTACCTATTATATTTATCTTTCTATAAGTTTCTTTATTATTATAAAATATATAAGATTTCTATAGTCTATCTAGACTTTAAATAGGTATTTAGTTTCTATTAAATATACTCGCTATTCTCTTAACGCTTTAACTATTACTAATAGTTCCTTATTATATATATTATAGTTAAGTTCTTCAAGTTTTATTTTTCTTAAAAAGTAGGCTTATAACCTCTATTTTCTATCTTCGTCTTACTAACTTAAGCAAGCGCCTATTACCTTATCTAAAGTATCAGTTTCTACTCGGAATTACTTCTCTAGGTCTAGTATTCTTAGTATTAATACTAAGGTAAAGTAGGCTTTTAGTTCTTCGAAGGCTTTTTACTATACTTCTTACTATTTAAACTCTTTTCCTTTCTTAGTAATCTCTATTAAGGGTACTACTATTCTAGAATACCCGCTTATAAATTTTCTATAGAAATTCGCGAAGTTTAAAAAGAATTAGACTTATTTAACTAAAGTAGATACTAGCTATTTTAGTATTACTTTAACCTTTTCTTATTTTATTTTAATACTATCTTTAGATATCTAAAATCTTAAGAACCCTATTTCTATTTTATAAAACTTATATTTCTCTAGAACTATATATAACTTATACTCTTATAGTTTTATTAATACTTTTCTAATATATTTCTTATACTCTCTTAGCAATTTATTTATATAGACTAGAATATTATCTAGATACGCTATTATAAATATATCTAAATATTCCCTTAACGCGTTATTTATAACTATTTAGAAGGTTACTAGTATATTTATAAGTTTAAATAGTATTACTAGATATTTAAAGAGACTTTCTCTAATCTTAAATACCGTTTTCTATTTGTAACCCTCCTTTATCTAAATTTAGTAGTATTCTTCTCTTATATTAAACTTTATAAACTACTTAGCTCTTTATAATTAACTTATAAGTTCTATTATTCTAGATAATAGATATCAATTTTTTTTAGTTATATTATTTAGTTGTCTATAATTTATATATAATCTTAGTTTACTATTTTTCTTAGGTACGAATAGTATTAGTAATACTATTTTACTCTAGCTTAGTTATATATACCCTCTTACTAAATTCTTTTCTTTATTCTTAGTTTAAGTTATATATTAGACTAGGTTTTAGTTTCTTTTTATTCTTAATAATAATCTTATAGTTGTATTCCTTATATTTAGGTAATCCTCTATTCTCTACTTCTTTATATAGCTCTATAAATTCGCTATAATCCTCTTAGATTTCTTAAAATATACTTTTATTCTATAGTTTCCTATATACTTTTTAAACTATAATAATACCTAGTATCTATTTTATCTTCTTAAAATATCTAGCTATTATAGCTGCTAATACTCTCTATATTAACTGTAGACTTAAAAGACGTTTTACTCTATACTATCCTACTACCTATTCTATTTTAGAGCGGCTCTATAGCCTATAAACTATTTCTTACTACTAATCTACTCTAGAATTATATTTAGCTAGCTAGTCTATACCTAGTAATATATTAAATTTTCCTAGGTTTATAATATTAATACTTCTTATATTAGTATATATAATAGTATAGGTAAGATAATAGGTCTAAATATAGCACGAATCTACTTAAAGGTATATAAGAGTATATAGGGGTTTAGGGACCTAAGAATTCTATTAATACCTATAGGCCTTATACGAAAGGATATAGAAGAACTACTAAGCTACTTATAAAGGAGTATACAACTATATACGGATGGGAAAAGGGGCGGAGTTAGGGGTAGAATAAGATAAGCGAAAAGCTTTAGGATAAGATTATATATAAAGCTTTTTATAGAACGATTTCTTTACATTATTATACTACCCCCCTCCTTATAGACTAATAATCCCTATCTACACTAGTTCAGAAGGGAATTAGGGCTGTTACAGATAGGTTCTAGTATAAAGAAATTTCTTTAAGGAGGTATTTATTAGTAAGAGCTAATATATGCGGTTACCTATAGAGATACGTTTATATATTAACGTAATATTAAGTAAGGTTTTTACGGTAAATATAATTAACCTATATATTAGCTAGTAACTACTATTATAACAGTTTATTAATATTGCAATTTCGTCGCGTATAGTAATAAGCGTTTACTAGCCTTAGTATATTACTAGGTTGCTATTAACTAAGCTTCCTTAACTAAATAACAACTTCTACTCTATACGTATTATTACGCGTCCCTAGAACCGTTAATTATTAAAGTATTACTAATACCTTATAGAAAAAAATTAATTAATATACTACTCTATCCGCCTCTTAAAGCCTTTTTAGAAGCTTTTTAAGTTATCTACTTTTAGACTATATATACGCTCGCCTACGGGCGGTATATAATATTTACCTTTTAGTCTCTAAGATTAAAAAAATATAAGTATTATACCTTATAAAATAAAAAGTACAACCCTATATAAATTGTATCTAATACTAGTAGAGTATTTACTACTATTATACTTATAGATCCCCTCCTACTATAAGGAGGAGTTTCTAGTCCTCTAGGGCTATCTTAAACTATAGGTAGCAGCCTAATATATAGGGGATAAGAAGGATAAAAAGATAGCTTTTAAGGCTATTTTAGAGTCTATTTATAGTCTAGTACTTATAGTCTAGGTTATAAAGAGTTAGAACGCTAGCCTTTTTAAGGCTAGTATTTAGATAGCTTTATTCTACTAGGGTATTAAGTTGCTCTATTAGGTTTTAGCTCTAAAAGCTCTAGTATCTAGCCTTTAAGCTAATATTACAGCGCTCTTAAGCGGTTAAGGATAAGATAGAAAAGATTTAGGAGGAGTCTAAAGAGAAGAAAGAGAAAGAAGAATAGAGGAAGAGAGAACTAGAGAGGTATCTAACAGCCTACTATTAGACCCTTTAAATTCTATAGAAGAGTAATTTTAGGCTTATAATTTAGTTTTCTAATCTACTACTTAACTCTTATATATTATTATCTATTAGATAATCTATATTCTCTATACTATTCTTATATATCTTAATCTATTTAGTTAGAGCTTTTAGAGGTCCTAGCTAATTCAGATACTTATTATAAAAAGCTCTTAACTTATAAGGTAAACCTATAAAATTTAAAGCTTTATATTAAACTAGGTTAGAATTATATTCTACTTATTTTATATAGTATTTAAGGGTCTTATAATATAGCTTATTAGCTAGTATTTCCTTAACCTCCTACTTTTCTACCTCCTTAATAGCGATAGCGTGTGGTTTTAGAGCTTCTTATTCTAGTAGAAGGTCCTAGGGGTTCTTATATAGTAGGTTTAGTACGAAAATATTATATATTCTTAACTCTAAGGGTAGCTATAAATAGTATAAGTTTTTAACCTATTCTAGTACTTTAAAAGAGCTCTTCTATTAATTAGATAGCTTTCGGCTCGGTCTTTAAACCGTAAAATTCTTAGTATTTAAGTAGATTATATCACCGATCTACTAATTAATTAGTTACTAGTAATAGTTAATAATAGATTATATACGATCCTAAACCTTCTTAATATTAACCTTTACAGTTTCCTAGACTATATATATACAAGTTACTAGAGCTAAAACATTCTTATAATTTAATTTATCTGTTATAGTAATAGGATTAATAGAATATTTTTAATCCTAACTCTAATAGAGCTTAAATCTATATAGAATCTAATATAGGGATATTCTAATAGTTATATAGAGTAGAGTCGCTTATACTCGGTCGATTATAGGTAATAGAGAACTCTAGTTGTTCTAGTAGAAGAATATAAAAGAGCGCAGTCTCTAATTAATATACTTATTTATAATCTCTATCTATCCGTCTATCTCTTTATAATAAGTAGTAGATAGTTTAATCTTTATACCTAAGATATAGTAGAATTCGGACTAGAAACTAGATATAAACTAAGGTCTTTAGTTTAAAATAATAGTTTCGGGTATATAGCTAAAATAGTATACCTATTAAATAAATAATTAGGCTATTCCCTATACGTTAATTATACGATAGTAGAGAATAGATACCGCTTATTTAGACAGGCGATCGATTATTACTATAATCTAATTATATCCGGACTTATCTATAGAGAAATTCTTAAAGTTAATATATAAGTACTATTTAGTTAATTTAGTATAAGAAGTAAGTAGATAAAACCTAGGGTTTAGGTTTATATTAGATAAGCTTTACAGTATAGAATATAATTCTATATATATCATTTATAAGTAGCCTTTATACTCTTCTAATAGTACTTCTAAAATAGTAACTAATAGGTTTTAGTAGTACTTAGGTATGTAGAGGATACTTAATTATAAGCTTCTTATATAAGTCGCGTATAAAGGCCTAAATCTAATAGAATATATAAGCGATTGTTATAGAAGAGTAGTCTATTCTCTATCTAATTCTTATAGGGTAAAAGGGTATATTCTTATATAAAGGAGGCTCGGTTTTCTTATAGTAATATATTAATTAACTCTAAAGAATCTAGTAATATAACCTACTCCTAGCCTTTAATAAT